>JACBWV010000909.1:898178-991124 GCA_013435795.1 Chlamydomonas sp. ICE-L | reverse complement strand
TATAGAGAGATTACAAAACAACACATGCGCAAAACACTATTGGCACAACCCACAACAAGCTGTGATACAACACAACACATGCACAACACATTGCACAATACAACAAGACTCGATTACACACCAACACATGCCAAAAACGATGCACAACACATGCACAACACAACAAGACTCGATACAACACAACACATGCACAACACATGCACAACACAACAAGACTCGATACAACACAACACATGCACAACACAACAAGACTAGATACAACACAACACATGAACAACACATGCACAAACACAAACAAGACTCATTTACAACACACACAAAAACAGGCACAACACATGCAACAAAACCATGACACCAACACAAAAAGACTCGAGCAACACAACACCTGCAAACACGATGGAAAATGGCACAACACAACAAGAACTCGATACACACAAACACATGCATGACACACATGCCACAAACACAACAAGACTCGATACAACACAACCACAACACATGCACAAACACGATGGCCACACACAGCACAACACAACAAGATTCGCTACAACACAACACATGCACAACACATGCACAACACAACAAGACTCGATACAACACAACACATGCACAACACATGCACAACACAACAAGAATCGATACAACACAACACATGCACAACACATGCACAACACAACAAGATCGATTTACACACAACACAAACAAAACAGGCAACAAACATGCACCAACACAAACAAGACTAGATACAACACCACACATGCACAAAACATGCACAACCACCACAAAGACTCAGATCAAACACAACACATGCACAACACATGCACAACACAACAAGACTCGATACAACACAACACAACACATGCACAACACATGCACAACACAACAAGACTTGATACAACACAACACAACACAACACATGCACAACACATGCACAACACATGCACAACACATGCACAACACAACAAGACTCGATACAACACAACACATGCACAACACATGCACAACACAACAAGACTGGATACAACACAACACATGCACAACACATGCACAATACAGCAAGACTCCATACAACACAACACATGCACAACACATGCACAACACAGCAAGACTCGATACAACACAACACATGCAAAACACATGCACAACACAACAAGACTGGATACAACACAACACATGCACAACACATGCACAATACAACAAGACTCGATACAACACAACACATGCACAACACATGCACAACACATGCACAACACAACAGCTCGGATTTACAAAACACAACACATGCACAACACAGGCCACACAACAAGACTCGAACAAACACAACCACATGCACAACACAACAAGACTAGATACAACACAACACATGCACAACACATGCACAACACAACAAGACTCGATACAACACAACACAACACATGCACAACACATGCACAACACAACAAGACTCGATACAACACAACACATGCACAACACATGCACAACACAACAAGACTCGATACAACACAACACATGCACTACACATGCACAAACAACAAAGACTCGATACAAACACAACACACACGATGCACAACACATGCACAACAACAATGACAACACAACAAGATTCGCTACAACACAACACATGCCACAACAACATGCCACAACACAACAAGACCGATACAACACAAACACATGCACAACACTGCACAACACAACAAGAATCGAATTTACAACACACCACTTGACCAACACATGCACAACAACAACAAGATCGATACAACACAACACAACACCAAAACAGGCCACAACCACATGACACAAACACACAAGACTAGTTAACAAAACACAACACATGCACAACACATGCACAACACATGCACAACACAACAAGATTCGATAAAACACAAAAAAAAACACTGCACAACACATGCAACACAAAAAGACTCGGATACACACCAACACAAACAACAATGCACACACAACAAGACTTGATACAACACAAACACAAACACAACACATGCACAAACACTGCACAACAACAGATTAGATACAACACAACACATGCACACACAGCACAACACATTGCACACCACCATGCACAACAAACAAGCCTTTTGTGATACAACACCAAAAACACATGCACAACACCACATGCACACAACCACAACCAAGACTCGATACCAACACAACACAACACATGCAACAACACAACACATGCAAAACACTACAATCATGAGCTTGAATAAAAAGAAGGAGAACGCCAAAATGGTACAGCGCGTGAGCTGCTTTGAATTAAGTACAAAACATGACTGCATTGCAGTACAGCAGTACCGTACACAAGACAAGACAACACAACACAAACACAGAAACAGACAGGCCACAACGAATAAATGCACAACACGACACAAACCAATCGTGACGCTTGAAGAAAAGGAAGACAAAACCTCCCTTCGTGAAAAACGCCAATTAAAATCCACTAGACAACGCCTTCCTGCGTGAAAAACGCACAGCAGGAGCAGTCGAGCGAGATTTGAACACACGTGGAGAACATAGGTGGACACCTGCCCAGTATCATGTACGCAAACACAAACACAAACACCAACACATGCACACACCAACACAACACATGCACAAACAACACAACCAAACACAACACGACACGACACAACACATGCACAACACAACACAACACAACACATGCACAACACAACACATGCACAACACAACACAACACAACACAACACATGCACAACACAACACAACACAACATGCACAACACAACACAACACAACACATGCACAACACAACACAACACAACACATGCACAACACAACACAACACATGCACAACACAACACAACACATGCACAACACAGGCACAACACAACACAACACAACACATGCACAACACAACACAACACAACACAACACATGCACAACACAACACAACACAAAACAACACAACACAACACATGCACAACACAACACAACACAACACAACACAACACAACACTTGCACAGCACAACAAGACTCGATGCAACACAACACATGCACAACAAATGCACAACACAACAAGACTCGATACAACACAACACAACACAACACATGCACAACACATGCACAACACAACAAGATTCGATACAACACAACACATGCACAACACAATGCACCAACACAACAAGAATTCGTACAACACAACACTGCACAAAACCCATATGCCACAACACACACAAGGACTCGATTACAACACAAACACATGCACAACACATGACAACACAAACAAGAAATCGATGACAACACAACACATGCACAACACATGCACAACACTACAATCATGAGCTTGAATGAAAAAGAAGAGAACGCACTGGTAAGAGCAGTGGAGCTGCTTTGAATTAAGTACAACATGACTGCATGCAGTACATGCAGTACCGTACACAAGACAAGACAACACAACACAACACGACACAAGACATGCACAACGCATGCACAACACGACACAACAATCGTGAGCTTGAATGAAAAGGAAGACAACACCTTCCCTTCGTGAAAAACGCAATAAAATCACTAGACAACGCCTTCCCTGCGTGAAAAACGCACCAGCAGGAGCAGTCGAGCAGCTTTGAACACAGGAGAACATGAGTGGACACATGCAGTACCGTACGCAACACAACACAACACAACAATCATGAGCTTGAATGAAAAGGAAGACAACGCCTTAGCATCCTGAAAAGCGTACCGTCAGGAGCAGTGGAGCTGCTTTGAACACAGTACAACATGATTGGACACCTGCAGTACCATGTACAGCACAACACAACACAACACAACACAACACAACACAACACATGCACAACACAACACAACACAACACAACACAACACATGCACAACACAACACAACACAAACACAAACATGCACAACACAACAACAACACGCCCCAACACATGACAACACAACACAACCACAAAACAACACAACACAACACAAACACATGACAACACAAACCACAACCCATGCACAACACAAACAACACACAACATGCACAAACCAACACAAACACATTTGGAACAACCACAACCAAACACATGCACAACACATGCACAACACAACACAACACATGCACAACACAACACAACACATGCACAACACAACACAACACATGCACCAACACATGCACAACACAACACAACACATGCACAACACAAACACACACAACACAACACGATGCCCAACACAACACAACACAACACAACAACATGCACAACACATGCACAACACAACACAACACAACACAACACATGCACAACACAACACAACACAAACACAACACAACACCATTTGCACAACACAACACAAACAAACACAACACAACACATGCACAACACAAACACAAACACAACACCAACCATGCACAACACAACACAACAACACAACACAACAACAACAAACACATGCCACAAACACAACACAACACAACACATGCACAACACAACACAACACATGCACAACACAACACAGCACAACACATGCACAACACAACACAACACAACACATGCACAATACAACACAACACATGCACAACACAACACATGCACAACACAACACAACACAACACATGCACAACACAACACAACACAACACAACACAACACTCATGAGCTTAAATGAAAAGGAAGACAACGCCCATCGAACGTGAAAAACGCACTGTCAGGAGCAGTCGAGCTGCTTTGTGTGGCACAACATCAATGGGCATATGCAGTACTGAACACAACACAACACAGCACAGCACACTTGAGCTTGAATGAAAAGGAAGTGAACGCACCGGCAGGAGCAGTCGAGCTGCTTTGTGTGGCACCATCTGGCACTGAGTCACCGCCTCCTCGTAGTGAAGTCCACGGATCTGCGGGTGAGTGGGTGGGTGGATTGGCGTGGGTGTGTGAGTGGCACCATCTGGCACTGAATCACTGCCTCCTCATAGTGAAGTCTCCGGATCTGTGGGTGGGTGGGTGGGCGGGTGGGTGGCACCACCTGGCACTTAGTCACCGCCCCCTCGTAGTGAAGTCAACGGATCTTTGGGTGGGTGGGAGATTGTGTGTGTGTGAGTGGTGTGTGGTGTGTGTGTGTCAGGGGGGAGGGGAGAGGGGGGGGGGGGGGGGGGGGGGGGGGGGCTATCACTGTAGTGCACATAGCTACACAC
This sequence comes from Chlamydomonas sp. ICE-L, assembly GCA_013435795.1. NCBI lineage: Eukaryota > Viridiplantae > Chlorophyta > Chlorophyceae > Chlamydomonadales > Chlamydomonadaceae > Chlamydomonas > Chlamydomonas sp. ICE-L. Next base: position 985,952 of record JACBWV010000909.1, on the reverse strand, counting down.
AGCTACACATAGCTACATCCAGCCAGGGAAGCTGTGGGGTAAGTCTTGCGCTTGTCTTTCTTCTGCTCCTCTCTCATCCGCCTCATCAGACACACAGCTACACATAGCTACACACAGCCATGGACGCATTCCGCCACAGACTCACCATGTCAAGTATCCTACCTAGCTTCTTTTGGCTCTGGGGAACACATAGCTACACACAGCCAGGGACACACACATAGCTACACACAGCCAGGGACGCATTCCCCCAGAGACGCACCATGTCAAGTATCCTATCTAGCTTCTTTTGGCTTTGGGGAACACATAGCTACACACAGCCAGGGACGCACAGCTACACACAGCTACACACAGCCATGGACGCATTCTGCCACAGACGCACCATGTCAAGTATCCTATCTAGCTTCTTTTGGCTCTGGGGAACACATGGCTACACACAGCCAGGGGCGCATAGCTACACACAGCTACACAGCTAGGGACACATAACTACAGATAGCTTCACAGCCAGGGACGCACAGCTACACATAGCTACACACAGCCAGAGACTCAGTTCCTCAGACGTACCATGTCGAGTATCCTATCTAGCTTCTTCTGGCTCTGGGGAACGTTGAGCATGTGTGCATGGCCAGCAGTGGGGTAAGTCTTGCGCCTGTCTTTCTTCTGCTCCTCCCGCTCTTCATTCTCATCGTACCAGACCCAGCTCCTTGGAACTCGAATACCCCAGTCGATGTCCTTTTTAGGCAACATTTTCAGGGCTTCTGACTCAGAGGGGAGGGCGGCCACGGAGAGTAGGTCTTGCATGGGGGAGCTAAGACCGCTACCAGCACTAGAAGCAGAAGCAGTACCAGCAGCAGTACCAGCAGCGCTAGCAGCACCAGCACCAGCGCTGGTGTTCGCGTTGTTGGTGGATGTGTTGGTGCTAGCTGGAGAGGAGGTTGAGCTTGGTTGAGGAGAGGAGCTCGACGGTGTGGGCTCCTTGTAGGTGGTTGAAGTGGCCCTGGAGGCTGTTGAGGTGGACAGTGAGCGGGCTGGGAGCTTGAATACCTGGAAAGGTGGTTGAAGTGGTTGATGTGGTTGAAGCGATTGAGGTGGCCTTGGAGGCTGTTGAGGTGGACAGTTTGCGGGCTAAGAGCTTGAATACCTGGAAAGGTGGTTGAAGTGGTTGATGTGGTTGAGGTGGCCTTGGAGGCTGTTGAGGTGGACAGTTTGCGGGCTAAGAGCTTGAATACCTGGAAAGGTGGTTGAAGTGGTTGATGTGGTTGAGGTGGCCTTGGAGGCTGTTGAGGTGGACAGTGAGCCGGCCGGGAGCTTTAATACCTGGAAAGGTGGTTGAAGTGGTTGATGTGGTTAAGGTGGCCTTGGAGGCTGTTGAGGTGGACAGTGAGCCGGTCGGGAGCTTGAATACCTGGAAAGGTGGTTGAAGTGGTTGAGGTGGTTGAGGTGGCCTTGGAGGCTGTTGAGGTGGACAGTGAGCCGGCCGGGAGCTTGAATACCTGGAAAGGTGGTTGAAGTGGTTGATGTGGTTGAGGTGGCCTTGGAGGCTGTTGAGGTGGACAGTGAGCCGGCTGGGAGCTTGAATACCTGCAAAGGTAGTTGATGTGGTTGAGGTGGCCTTGGAGGCTGTTGAGGTGGACAGTGAGCCGGCCGGGAGCTTGAGTGTGAGTGAGTTTATTTGTGGTGTGTGTATGTGTGAGTGTGTGTGTGTGTGTGTGTGTTGTGGGGGGGGGGGGGGGGGGGGGGGGGGGGTAGTGTGAGTGAGTTATTTGTGTGTGTGTGTATGTGTGAGTGAGTGTGTGTGTGTGTGTGTGTGTGTGTGTGTGTGTGTGGGGTGGGGGGGGGGGGGGGGGGGGGCGTGAGAAAGTTAGCGTGAGTAATTTTGTGTGTGAGAGAGAGTGAGAGAGAGTGAGGAAAGTGTGCATGTGTGTGTGTGTGCGTGAGAGAGAGAGAGTGTGTATGTGTGGTGTACGAGTGTGGGTGGGTGGGTGGGTGCGGGTGCGGGTGTACTAAGTTAGTGTGAGTGAAATTGTGTACATGTGTGCCAGAGTGTGTGTATGTGTGTACGTGTGTGTGTGTGTGTGTGTGTGTGTGTGTGTGTGTGTGTACATGTGTGTGTATGGTGTGTGTGTGTGTGTGTGTGTGTGTGTGTGTGTGTGTGTGTGTGTGTGTGCGTATGTGTGGGTTGTATATGTGTGTGTATGTGTGTGTGGTGTGTGTGTGTGTGTGTGTGTGTGTGTGTGTGTGTGTGTGTGTGTGTGTGTGTGAGTTTGCGTGTGTGGAGTGCTCAACCACAATATAGGCGTAGCTTTGGGGCAGCATCTGGCAGTAGGCTTGATGATTGGGCAGTCTCAGAAATGTGCAAAAAGAGTCGCCAGGGGGCGTGGCTTGGCCCACCTCTAGAAGCGCACAGGCTTGCTTCCTAGAGCTACATTCTAGTGAGAGAGCAAGATCAGTCATCTGCGTCAAGAGCTGTTGGTGCTTCGTGAAATCGCAACGCCATCGGCCCAGCACAGCGGAAGCGAACATCTTGCAAGTTGCGCTGTTGCGGAGCAAATAGGCAACTTTCCGATCCGATCGGCGATGCTGGATATGCTAGTGCAGAGGCAAGAGGATTGAGACGAGTGGTATGGTCTGGCGTCAATGTGAACGCAGAAATGGGTGTAGTGCCTACGGCCCCCATAATCGTGTCCAAAGTCCTCCGCCCGAAAACCCAGAGACTCTCCACTATCCAGGCCCTGGGGGCACTAAATTGCTGCTGGGGCTACCCACTAAATTAGCTGTGCTTGTTGGTCCAGGGGCTACCCAATAAATTAGTGGTGCTTGCTGGTGGAGGGGCTCGACCCACTTAATTAGAGGTGCTTGCTGGCAAAGGAGCTCTACCCACTAAATTAGGAATGCTTGCTGGCAGAGGGGCTGCCCCCCCTAAATAAGGGGTGCTTTCTGGTCGAGAGGCTCAACCCCCTAATTTAGGGGTGCTTTCTGGTCGAAGGGCTCTACCCACTAAATTGGCGGTTTTTGCTAGTCGAGTCGAAATTCGATAACTACCAATACTAAAACAGTGGTATCAAAGCAAAGTCAGAAGTTCTAAATTATTACTTTATTGAACAACCTAGTTGATGTTGTGTTGTGGAGTTGGGTCACGGTTGGGCAAGTTCCTTTACTAGGGCCTACCCCTGGACTATACCATACATACAAGGTGTGCTGTGGAGGACGTGATGTGACGTTTTTTTAGTGAGTTCTTAGCGGGGGGGGGGGGGGGGGCGTTTTTTTAGTGAGTTCTTTCGCTAGTCCTCTGCACCTGAGCTTGTACTACCGTGCGACAGCACAAAGAGAAGAATCTATCTCTTCCAAGGCGGCAAATCTGAGATTTTGTGAACCTGGCCAGGGCTACCCCTCTTTCTACTCGTACTGAAGTATCATTCGGGGAGGGGTATCCGTTTAGACGGAAACGCCAAATCTGCACGACTTATCTTATCCTTGATCAGCAAGGATCAAATGCAAAGCAGTTTTTATTATTTTACTTGTGTACCGGTAGCACTCATGCAATTTGTAACTGTGTAAGACAACTGCTTGATCAATCTGACTATTCCCGGGCTGATGATGTCTTAGTGACCCAGGATTAAAGCTAAATTTGAATTGCCGAAGACGGCGAACAGCCAAATTGCTGGCTAAAGCTATGAAACCAAGTTTAAGTTCAAGTTGTAGAATTGGGGTTGTTGTAAGGCGCATGGGTTTTTGGTTGAGTGAGATCTATATCTAAGCTGATTGCAACTTGTGGCCCACTGCCCCATATCATAAATTGGCATGGCAAGCAGCGAACTAGACTATTCCTAAGCGGATTACATGCAGGCGACCCAAGTGTTCAGCTGTATATGAAGTGGGCTGCTGATAGGCCCACAGGGTTCTCAGTTTAGCGAGATATAGATAAAATAACATTCCATGATTACAGTTTTTTCAGCCAACTACAGGCTCCCTAAACCCTAAACCAAGTCCCCGATACTAAACCTCTAGAATAATATATCTTGCAACCTATGAAGATTCCAATGTGCAGGATTGAATTATATTGTAGAATTAAATGAGCACAGTAGCAAGAAATCAAGGCCCACGTTGGTAAACGATTGTTTGGAGTTCCATTCGGCAATGCCTTTTCTATTTAAGCCCGTCCTATCACGGTTGGGCAAGTCCCTGTAGCCTATCTGGCCTACCCCTGGACTGTAACATACATGCATACACAAGGTCTCAGGCAAGTCCTGCTCCCAAAGTGTGCTGCAGGAGTAGAAACATAACTGCGGTTTGACCACACAAATTAGGGAGACAAAAAATAAAAGTGTGGGTTCCCAAAATGCCCAAGAGCACCTTACGGGTAAAAACAAAAGTGTGGTTTGGCAACAAATTGCAGGAAAGCCTACCCTGCTAACAAAATGAAGACTAATTACCGCACAGCAGTGTCGACTGCCGTACTGTGTCCACACTAAATGACTGCCAAGCGACATAGTCAAGAATGCAAAATTGCAAACACGATCAGCTCACAACTTGAGCAACTCCACCGGTTGGTAGGAATACTAGCGTACCTCGGGTAGGCTGTAGCTACAGCTGTTCATAATACATACACATATTTTCTAGGGGTTTATGATAGATACATAATATGCCTTGAGGCTGAAAGGCCCACCACCCAAATGATGTAAATGCGTATAGGTGACACACACCACTGGAGAACAGAGGAAACTGTGTCAAACACCCATCTCTACCCCTGAAGTGTATCATTTGTGGCACTGAGTTCTTTTCGGCTGCACATAACAGCTTCTTAGCAGCTCCTTTTGTTGGCTATTTAGGGTCACATTTAAAAGTCTCCTTTTGTTGGCTATTTAGGGTCACATTTAGGGTCACATTTAGGGTCTCCTTTTGTTGGCTATTTAGGGTCACATTTAAAAGCGCGGTTGAAAATATGAAGAAGTTTGCGCGACGCAGCTTGATTGAGTAATCGAGATAATGAATTAACGAGGTCTCCCAGTGGGGGCGGGTTGCGAGTTGCACCCAATCATATGACTGGGACTCCCGGCGGGTTGAGGGTTGCAGGCAATAATGCATGACTGGGACTAACGGCGGCGGTTTCGGGTTGCATGCAAGGATACATGCCGGTATTTGGAGGTGCTAAATACCATATGCCTTGTTGAGGGTGGCATTTAGTTTGCTGAGGTGGCGGGGATTGGGGCAGACAGGAGATTCTTAATCATCTCACAGGCCCTGGCCTTCAAGAAGGAGGGGGTAGAGGGTGCCACCTCAAACTGAACTCGAGGGGCAGAGATAAAGAGGTCCCTCTCCGGATACTGGACCGACACCTCGAACAGGGTATGATCGGGACTGCTCTCATATTCATCAGCTGAGCAGACGGAGAAGTCGTCATCCTCCATGAACTCCATTTGACTGCTTGTGTTTTTGTCCGTTTGACTGCTTGTGCCGGTGTCCATTCGACTGCTTGTGCCGGAGCTGTCTTGTGAGTTGAGCGCGCTAAAAGCTGTGGTGCGGGAAGGCTGCAGAGCCTTGAAGTGTCCAGTCTGCAGACAGAAGGGGACACATTAGAAGGGACACCTTGCTGGAGTACCTAAACTGCACACAAGGTTTTTAACGGGCTTAAACAGCCTTAAGGGATACTTTGATTGTATTCGGTTAGTATCGTAACTATATTTGTATTTATATTTGTATGTGGTTCTGTGGTGTTAACTTCAACTAGGCAGCTGGGCCATAAATTGTGCCACACTTTTTACCAGACAGACTGACAGGCCGGAAGACAAACAGGCAAAAATACAGGCAGACAACTAGACCGATTCGAGCCTAGCAGTGCTGGGGGTGCTAGCACCAGGAGGGGGGGCTCTACTAGTGAACACTCACCCTGTGCATGTGGATGAACTCCATGGGGTCCACAGCAGCCAGGCGCAGGAGGTGAGGAATAGCGTCCTGGAACTTGCGCAGGCTGAGTTTGTTGCGAGCAAGAAAGCGATTGGTGATCGAGCTCCCGAACGAGTTGAAGACTCGGTCCGCCAGTTGTTCAGCGGACAGCTGGTTGCCTGTGGTGCACGGAGAGAGCAGCAAGGATGGGTCAGTCAGATGTTCATTAACGCTTCATAATTATGTCGAGGGTGTGCGTCTCAATCTGTCGGACAGGCAAAGAGAGCAGTGGCTCTGAACCCACTGGGTTGGGCGCGCTGATAACTTAGGTCGCCAATTGCCCAGCCACAGGAAGACGAAGATCAAGGTGAATTCCGAGTCAGCCACTCGGGAAATTCGTGGCCAACATCTGCACACCTGCCCTGGGAACTACCCTCCGAAGTACTCTTCACCCACGCAGAACAACGAGCCTGCGGTCCAATCCGCTACACTGACCATGAACTGGTTGCAGTGTCCTGGTGCACTATTGGACTCCAAATGAGCACGCAATCTGACGATTCAATATACATGCATATATTTGAATGGGTAGAGCAGTGCATGATGAGTGGGAATCGCATGGGGGCTTGAATTTGGAAGACGGTGAGCAGCCCAGATTTGGCTGAACACTATGCAACTATGCGATTCAGTCTATGGGGGACAAACAGTGAACGGCCCGGTGCTCTTGGATCTCACGCACCTTCTGTGATGGCAACAGTCTTGACGCGGGCTGCGAGTTTGACGAAATCCGCCCAGCCGACAACACCGGCTCCCGCGCCACGCTTGAGCAGCGTCGGCTTGCTCGGTGTGCTGTACTGATAAAATAGCTCCCTTGAGCAGTCCTCCAGCGCAGCAGCGTTGTGATTCTTGGTAAACATTGGGCCTGGCTCCTGTGGGTGGCATTACAGACCAGGGACACGATCAGAGTCTCCTGCAACAATTTCAGGAAATTACGATTTTCTGCGATTCAAACGCAATCCAATCGCCTCCCACCTCTCACATACACACGCGACCATCGCAATTACCCCCCCCCCCCCCCCCCCCCCCCCTCTCTCTCTCACGCGCAGTTGCGCACATTGATCCCACCCAACCCCGCTCTCCCTCCCTCTCTCTCATGCACACAAGGGCAGTTGCTGGTTGGACGTCAACAGCCAGGAGAAAGGTTACGGACTCACCTGACTTATATAAGAAACAGGTTGAATCTTTCGAAAGCTTTGATGAATACGACTTGAGGCAACTTGAAGACGTTGTCAAACAGGAACTCGTGAATAGTTCACAGGAAGTTCACAGATGAATTGTAGGACCTCGCGTATGTATAGTCCACCAGGGTAGGGTCAGGGGGTAGTTGGTTAGGTAGGGTCTAGCGATCGGGGCTTTGTTCGAAACTTCACGACTTTCTTCACGCTTCGTCGAATCTTCATGACCAAAGAACCCTGACACCGTACAGGGGCGAGCGACCGTACACGGGACTGGTTTGGGTTTGGGTTAAGGGGTAGTTGGGCGTTTCTGTCGTACATCCAAACCTTTTTTCGTTCACACGGGAAAAAGTTGACGCGTTTGGGTCAAATTAGTTAACCAAATGCTAACCCAAACCCAAACCCAAACGTGCCCCCCCCCCCCGACGTTTGGGTTATGATTATGGTTATATCGCACACGTGTTGTTCGTTGTTTCTGTTGCGATAAATTGCGCCGCATTTCCTTCAGTCGCTTGTTTTCGAAACCGTCCTCCCTTTCGCGCCATCTATAATATTCACTGCGCTGTATGGAGGGGTCCGATCTGGATGGGCCGCCACCTGCAGATCCACGCCAGCATGAGATGCAGCTGTAGCAGCGTGATACGCAGTACGAGGAGACGCAGCTTCCGCCTTCCTCACATTATCGCCAGAGCCTGCTTGATTTGAGCGCTCCTGCTGCGGATCGGCAATTCAAAATGTTCAAACTTTTCCAACTGGCAAGAAGCTCTGGAATGCCGTCCGAACGAAATTCATGGGTTTGGGCGGGTTTGGGCTAACCTCGGCTAATCTTCGGCTAACCCCCTCTGACGCGGCATGTTAACATCAAACCAAACCCAAACCCAAACCTGTCCCGTGTGAACGACCTCTTACACGACCCCTGCCCGCCCCTGCCCCTGTTTGGCCAGGGATCCCATCATAAATGAGCGGCACCCGACCTGAGAAACGCAAAACACAAAGCCCCTATTAACTTTCTCCTCGCTGTACCATTACCCATCTCATTAACACCACTCGATAGAGCTCGAGTTTAGGCACTATGTGGGCACTCGTTTGGGTGGGCGCGGGGTGAACATCTTTCGTGGAGGAAATTCCCCCTCGTGAAAAACCGTCGTGACAACTTATTTACTATGATGACGTAGGATGATCGTGAGCCAAAGGGGACGCGAGGATGACGTCAAGAAGACCTGTCTGAAATATAAAACGTAGGGAAAACCGTTGGTACCTATCGCAACCGTTGGTACCACCCTTCCCCCGACCTTCACCCTGCCCTTCACACCAGCTTCAGATTACGTAAGTCTCGCCCCAGCAGGGCTGTCGTGTCAGCTCAGCTAGAAGCTCCTGTAGATCTATCGAGAAGTTCCTACCACAGCGAATATGCGGCACATATCTAAGTACTTTCCTTCCCCGCTTTTATTAGTGTAGGCTTGTTCACGAGTTCCGATGGTGCCCTATACAACTTTCCCGTATCTATTGCCTTCGACGCTATCATTTTTTGGGAGTTCTGGTTCCCAACTCACTGCGCTACGCATCACCTTTCTCCAATACCTGAGCCAAGTCCAATATAAGAGTTTATATTTTTGATCTATACCAGGCGGCATCGGCCGTGTATGTGTTCGCCGCTTTCCAGTCCCCGATAGCATGTCGTAGCATGGCGAGATTTAGGTATTTCCCACCAACTAGACTCATGTTGCATGCACATGAGACACCCATTCCAATTTGAACTGTCCCTTAGGGTTGGGTTCCCATGCAAGGCACCAACTGCCAAGTCCTCATGTAGGGTGCTAGAGATTTTGGACTAGAGGCACTCAAGTGAGCACGTATGCCCACGGCACACATGCTCGCTCGTCATGAGGCGAAAAGCAGGCAACAAAGTGGTTCCATGGATATCTGGTGCATGCCATAAAGAGGAGAAAGGAAGTTTCTACAGGAAAGAGCGTCAAGAGGATAAAGAAAGCATCCGGTGTAGAAAGGCAGCCTCTGTTTATCCATGAATGTATGAAGATGTTGGATCTACTGTATTTTGACAATTATGCTTAGACTTTGTATTGATTTTAGTTGTTTTTGTAAACGTACACGTTTCACCTAGTACATTACATTACATTACATTACATGTTAAAGTCTACTTGACACCGCGAGGGTGTATGAGACTCTGTGCTTTAAACAAAAAGAAAAAGCACCCACAAAGCAAAAAAAACCATTACATCAGGGGTGTGTCGAGGACAAAAAAACCAAACTCCCAACCACCTTATTGGTGGCGTAGGTATTAAACCCCCTAGAGCAGGACCCAGATCTCAACCACTTACAGTGGCGGAGGTAAGAAGCTAACAAATGAGAAGTCACAAGAAGAAAAAAAGGGATAATAAATTACGGTGCCACTAAGCAGTCCAGGGCTTCCTGTCTTGCTCTTCTACAAGTAGAAAGATAGTCGGCTAGGTTGCTCCAAAAAGACTTAGTGCCATTTTCATTCATAAAGGTTCTGAATGTGGAATCGCAGAATTCCACATTCCATACGTATCAGCATGTATAGCGGTGCTCTCACGCGTTTTATGACTTGGTGACTACTTATGTACTCCCTTAGAACTATCGGCTCTCCTGAGCCAGCTTCCCGTGGGACTGAGTCATCTTGAGATGACTCAGTGGCAGCTTCCTGTCACCTACGTCTCCGGTCTGATCTGTACCCTGTTAGGTTCCTGTCTACCGCCTCCTTTCACCACAGGTGCCCCTTTATGGGTCTCCTGTGTCTGTAACGTTATCCTTGTCTCCGTGTATAGATTGGTGCGTCTGTTCCGCTGCTTTAATCTACTGTCCACTCTACCGGAGTGATTTCAAGCTGATAGGTCATTGGGCTCCTCATCACAACCACTGCTTTGATAATGCAACTTCCGCGAGGGCCTCCTGCCGGCTTTGTGAAACTTACCAAACTTAATGGTGTTTCATGGGCTCGTGGGATCCGCAGTGTCATTGTGAGCAATGGATGCGACCGAATCCTCCCAACGGGGGTGAAGGTTCCTCTAGATTGGCTAGACGACTGCGCGCCAGCGGCCTCTGCTGCCGGAGAGGAGGGTCCTTCCGCCATCAAGGAAGTAACCCCCCCCGATCAATCCTCCAACTTTACGGTTCCTTCTCTCAATGTTCGACGCCTTTCCTCTGATGTTGAGGATGTCCTGATGAAGCTGTGTTGTGTACAGACACAGATCATCCGTTGTGCATCAGACCCGCAGCCTCCTTTCGTCCCTTTCAATTATGATGAAGACTACTCTACTACTACTGATGATGAGGAGGACTTGAAGAGTGCTACGAGTGCTGACTTCGGTGGCGTGACCCCATCTGCTGCTGCCACTCGTGTCTTTGAGACTTCCGCTGTTTCGCCGGTGTATGAGCCTCCTGATCAGCAGATGCCTAATCGAGAGCTTTCGCCTGTGTATCAGCCTCAGCCTTCGTCGGCGCCTCCCTTTGAGCCTGTTCCCCCGGCTTACCCGGAGGTGGCTAAGCCCACTTTCTTGAAGGGCTTTGCTTCTTTTTCCTCTGCATCTGCCCCCATGGAGCGTGGCCTCCCTGGCTACCACACTCGCTCTCGCGAGGCTGCTGTTTCCTCTGCACGCACCTCTGCTGCTGGTGCCTCCCTGGAACCCCCTCCGCCTCCGCCGGTGGAGCTGCCTCCTGCCCCTGGCCCTCCTCCTATGCTGCATACGCGGTCTTGCGCATCTTGGGAGCATCTGCTCACTGGCGGATCTCCTCCGACTTTGAACCTTCGGGACTACCGCCTGATCAACATGGATCGACGGGATGGTGAGTCCTTGAACCGCTCTTTGTACGGTCGGATGGATATGCAGGCTACAATGGCAAATGTTAGTGTGAAGCTGAGGCATCGCCGAGTGATGGCTTTCTCTGAGCTTGGTACCAGGTGTCGTTCTTTTCTTGGTCCAGTCACTTCTGGGATTCTGTATCCCCCAGATCATGGTGTTTCCTTTGGTGGTACGAGGCGTAGTGATCACGAGAAGCTTGGTTATCAGTTTGTGCGAGTGCCTGTCCCTCTGTGTCCTGTTAGCCCAGATTTCGAGCTGCTTATGAGTGTTGCGAGGTCCATTCCTGTGATTAGGAACATAGACGACCAGCGCGCTCTTGACGCTGGTCTTGCTGCGGAGTATTTCATGGACATTCGTAGGTCCTTGGCTCCTGTCCCTTCTGCGATTGGAGCTGGGTCTAATACCCTCATTCATGGTGAGTCTCGGTTTGATCCTGCACTGTTGGGGTTCAGTGCACTGCCTCTCGAACGTCAGGAGTTCATGTGTTTAACTATGATGCTCGCGAACATGGAGGACGATATGGTCAAGGTATACCAGGACTTTGCCACCCCTCGGGATATCCTTTTGGATATCCGGAAGACGCAGTCTGATGCCCTTGCCTCTAGAGTCCCTCTCATGCGTATCGAACTTCATAATGCGCACATGGGCCCTTCTGACCGTGTCGATGATTTCTTTCGCATAGTTCGCAGTCTGTGCACTGACCTCCGCAGTACTGGACATCCTGTCACTCAGCGCCACGCCATGGAAACCATTGTGAATGGGATCCGTTTGATCCGATTTGAATCGCTGCGGATCCAGTACGGTATGATGTTGGCTAACAGACAGACTGTAGATTACTGGTCTTGTCTGGAGGCATATCGGTCTCTCGACATTTTGAACATTGCTCTCCCCAGGTCCGACTCCAGGCATCCTGGTTGGTCCCGGGACGCTCCCCAGGTTCCTGCCAATGCTGCGTTTCAGCGTGGGCAGGGATCTGGTTCTCAGGGTTCTGGTTCCAACAAGCGACGTCTGGATTGCACTTGGGGCCCATGCCTCAGCAAGACGACCCACTCGGAGGATCGCTGTTTCACGAAGCATCCGCACCTGCGTAAGACCAAGCCTGGTGCACCGGTTACCAATCCGGTGCCCATGGCCTTGGCCCTTCCAGGTGTGCTTACTCCGCGGCAGCTGGCCTCCTTGCAGGCTCAGATTGATGGGTATGCTTTGGACAAGAAATAGGAGGTACGCTCTGTCCTTTTCTCTTGCACTGCGAAATTTTCAAATGTCTGCAGCCCGAGCCTGTCTGAGGGTGTCTGGCATGTTGATTCTGGAGCTGGGATGTCAATCACAGGTGATATGTCTTTGTTCACTGTGTTTCATGCTTCTGAGACTGGGCCAGCAGTTAAATTTGGTGATGGTGTGGTTCAACGGTCTGTGGGTCAGGGTTCTATTGTGTTAGGTAGTGATTGGTTACCAACACCAATCACTTTAACCAATGTTCTCTACATCCCACACTGTCCGGTGAACCTCATGTCAGTAAATGCTGTTGCCCATGCTCACAACTGCAAGATTTCTTTTGATAGTCTTAGTTGTACTGCCACACAGGGCTCTTCTGTTCTGTGGTCTTTCCCTGCCTCCAGTGATGGTGTGTACAAGTTTGCATGTAGGCCTTGTCACACCCCTCGTGGCCGTTTGTATGGTGCTGAAGATTATCCAGCTTTTGCTCTTGATGTTGATGAGGATGGTGGAGTTGTGATCCCTACCACTCCTGAATGGTTGTGGCATAGGCGGCTGGGTCACCCTGGCTATGATGCCATGCACAACCTTGTAAGGAAGGGTTTGGTTCAGAACTTACCCCTCACTCTCCAACAGGTGCAAAGACTGTCTAAGATCCCATGTGATGCTTGTCAGAAGGCAAAGGGAAAACGTATCCCTTTTCCTAAAGAAAGCAAAACTAGGATCCGTGCCCCATTACAACGCCTTCACTTGGACATCATGGGGCCATTTAATATTAGGGGCTTGCGTGGGGAGTCTTATGTTCTGTGTCTCACTGACCAATACTCTGGCTATGCTGAGGTCTTGTGCTTGAGAACCAGGGATGAAGCTCCCTTAGCATTTCAAACTACCATCCTCAGATGGATGACTCAGCTGCATGGATTTGTTTTCAAGTGTCTTAGGTCTGACAGGGCTAAGGAATTTATAGTGAAGTGGTTCGAGGATTGGTTAGAATCGGTTGGTGCTGTGCATGAATTGTCCATGGCTTACACTGCTCAGCAGAATGCGACTGTGGAACGGTACAATGGGGTCCTTCAGAACGTAGCTAGGAGCATTCACTTGGAGTCTAAGCTCACTAAGTCCTTCTGGCCCTATGCCTTCCTCGCCGCGTGTTACCTACGCAACCGGCTGCCTAATCAGGGTGACAAGACTCCTTATGAGTTGTTCTTTGGGGTTCTACCTGATGTATCGTTATTGCGCGTGTTCGGGTGCCCATGCTATGTTACCTTAGTGAATGGGAAGAAGCGCAATAAGCTTGACGAAAGGGCGTTATCTGGTAGACTGGTTGGGTATTCTCTGGTGAGTAAGGGTTATTTTGTTTCGGTTCCGAAGTTGCGCCAGGTGGTAGAGAGTCGTGATGTGCTCTTCTATGAACAGTTTAGCTATAACTGTATCCCTGGGCTCTTTCCCTATGATGGATCTCAGTATTTTTCTCGCACCCCTGCCGCTATCATCGGTAAAGGGCTTGATACTACTGACAATGTCCTGGGCCCTTTACCAACCCCGATTGTTGACCGCTTTACTGGTCATGGGATGACGATGCGTCCCAGGCCAGGTAATGATGGTGCTGTATCGCGTGCGGCGGCATTGGGCCAGGGGGAGTCTGATGTTCCTTCAAGCTCTAATTTATTCGAATCTCAGGGGGTCGCCGGGCCTTCCTCTGCGCCACGTTTCGTCGGTGAAGTCGTAGGATTAGGACAGCCTCGGGTCATAGTGGAACCTAGTACAGGTCCACTGCCCACTAGTCGCCACCCCCCGTCCACCTATTCGGATAGCTCGCGGGAGTTGTTGATCACTTCACCCCCTGCTATACCTGGTGGTTTATACCGGACCAGGCATTGCGACGATGTGGCCGTCACAGATGATGTGAGTGATGACCTCGAACACTGGTCCGGGTCAGATACTGCGTATGGCTGGGGTGTTCCAGTGTACCCAGGCTTCGACGATTTAGAGGCAAAGGAGGCCGGCCTTGTTCAACCACGCATGAGTGCTGCGCTGGGGGCTTTATTACCGGTTACTGCTGATACTGCTGATATCCCCGCTGCCCATGTACAAGTACACTGCTTGTACGTGGGGGCTTTTATTTCTACCTCTACTGAACTCTCTTATAAAGCTGCAATGTTACCTACCAACCCTGACAGAGATCTCTGGCTGCAGGCTATGAAGGATGAGATGGCCTCCCTCCATGCTCATGGCACTTGGGTCCTCACTCCACAGCCTCCTAGGCAGAGGATTCTATCTGGCAGATGGTTATTTGTCAAGAAACATGGGGCTGATGGTTCTTTGCGTTTTAAAGCTCGTTTTGTAGTTCGTGGTTTTCTGCAACGTCCTGGGCTGGACTACCATGATGTATATGCCCCCGTCTCCTCTAAAGCAGGTCTTCGTGTGCTCCTTGCTGCCATCACTCATAGGAAGATGTTTGTGAGGCAGCTGGAGATCAAGACTGCATTCTTGAATGCCAAGCTGGAACCTGGTCTGGACCTGTTCTGTTACCAGCCTGAGGGCTTTCATGAACTTGGTCCTGACAATGTTCCCCTTGTGTGCAAGCTGATTAAATCTCTGTATGGTTTGAAGCAGGCACCCAGGGCTTGGAGCAAAGATGTAAAGCAGGTTTTGGTTGCCCACGGTTTTACCATGTGCAAAGCTGAACCTGCTCTGTATTTCAGGAGGGATTCTACTGGTGGGTGGAGCTATGTCCTGACCTATGTGGATGACTTTATCTGTGCTTTTAGTGAGCTGCATAGGTATGCCTTGCTGATCAAGGCTATGGAAGCAGCTGGGTGGGAAGTCAAGGAAATGGGTGTACCTGTCCAGTTCCTTTCATTGGACATGACTTGTACACTTGATTCTGACGGCAGGTGTGTTAAGATCAACCTCTCCCAGCACTGCTACATTGTTGAGCTGGTGGAGCAGTTTGGTCTCACTGCTGCTACCAAACCCAAGTTTTCAGTTCCCATGGCCAAGTGCACTGTCACTGATCCTCCTGGAGAACCTCTGGCCTCTAATAGCCAGTACCTCTCTCTTGTGGGGGCTTTGCTGTACCTGGCTACCTGCACAAGGCCTGATATTTCTTTTGCTGTGAGCTACCTGTCCAGGTTTTCTGCTCAACCCACTGCCCCCCTGTGGGCTGCAGCCAAGCGCTTGCTTTTGTATTTGAGAGAACATTCCCATCTGGGCCTCACTTACACTCACAGCTCTGGTTTCTCTTTTACTGTCTTTAGTGACTCATCCGCTGATGATGGGTCTGACAGGAGATCTCAGACTGGCTATGCTGTGCTTGCTGGAGGCTGCCTTGTGAACTGGATGAGCAAAAGGCAACCCACTGTTGCTGTTAGCTCCAGTGAGGCTGAGTATCAGGCCCTGTCTCAGACTGCCAGGGAGGTGCAATGGTTGAAAAAGTTGAGAATTGATCTAGGGCTGCCTTGTGACCTGGTCACCATTCAGGGTGACAACTTGGGGTCCTTGAGCTGGGCCAATGACTATCAGCTGCTCCCTCGCAACAAGCACATTGATGTCATCCATCACTATATCCAG
Organism: Chlamydomonas sp. ICE-L; assembly: GCA_013435795.1. NCBI lineage: Eukaryota > Viridiplantae > Chlorophyta > Chlorophyceae > Chlamydomonadales > Chlamydomonadaceae > Chlamydomonas > Chlamydomonas sp. ICE-L. The sequence goes on along the minus strand of JACBWV010000909.1, from coordinate 970,210 downwards.
GAGCTGGTGGAGGATGGCCAGGTGGATGTTGCCTATGTTAACACTAAGGACAACTGTGCTGACCCCTTCACCAAGCCCCTTGATCCTATGGTGTTCTGGCGTTTCATTCGCATGTTTGGAATGACTGCTTCTCCTTAAACAATTTTTTTTGGTTACATGTATTCTAGAATTTTGGTTACATGTATTCTGGAATTTTTGGTTACATTTTAGGGTTTCTTTGGTTTCATTTAGAGTTTCTTTAAGTTATCATTGATTGGCATTAGGTTCCTATTCCCGGATCGGTTTTTCTATACCGTTGTTACCCGACTTTGATATTTAGTTGTCCTCTTATATCCACTTGGCAATTTTGGTTCTTTGCCTTGCTTCATACCTTCCCTTACACCCTTCGGGTTTCATTTGAAGTTTCTCTCGATTTTTTTTTCCGGAGTTCTTTGATTTTTTTTTTTTAATTTGTTACATATAGTTCTATGTCACCAGTGCCATAGGTGGAGTAGTACTATTGTATGTCACCTGTGTCATAGATGGAGTATCAGCATGTATAGCGGTGCTCTCACGCGTTTTATGACTTGGTGACTACTTATGTACTCCCTTAGAACTATCGGCTCTCCTGAGCCAGCTTCCCGTGGGACTGAGTCATCTTGAGATGACTCAGTGGCAGCTTCCTGTCACCTACGTCTCCGGTCTGATCTGTACCCTGTTAGGTTCCTGTCTACCGCCTCCTTTCACCACAGGTGCCCCTTTATGGGTCTCCTGTGTCTGTAACGTTATCCTTGTCTCCGTGTATAGATTGGTGCGTCTGTTCCGCTGCTTTAATCTACTGTCCACTCTACCGGAGTGATTTCAAGCTGATAATACGGTTAAGTCGGTATCCTCATGGACATGCCTATAAATATCTGTAAACAGCTTCTGGTAGCGAAGGCGAATATCATTATAAAAAGGGCACTCAAACATATGCATTTCATCCTCAGGTTTTTGGAACCCACACATTTGACAGTGTCTCATTGAGCGAGGGATGTGTGCTCTATCCACCACCCTCATTCTTTCTGTGTTCAGCCAATGGGAACCCATTCTAAACTGTGCTATAGAACGAATCTGATCCTGCTTATGTAAGGCGGATGTAAAGGGAATCAAGCCATTCTCATCATTGCTGTTGGCTGCGAACCATTTTTGGTATCGGAGGCGTTTAAAGCCAACCCTTCTCTCATCAGGGATGTCTCTAACTGCATTGGTGTCACTTGGGTACTTAAACCTCCATGACTCAAAAACTTCAGACATCATACCTTCGACATCGACAGCCTCCAAAATGTTGATGTTTTTACTGGATCCTAGCTTGTGGAGAGCACAACGCAAGTCATGAACCCAGCCAGTGTTGGAGTCAAAAGATTCCTCAAGAGCCATTCTAATGAGATCCTCAGGTTCTTTATGTATGGTCTTGTTCCAGAAGCGCAAAGCTTGTTTAAGCCAAGCAAAACACAACGGGGTTCTACCCAGCTCTTCCATGATAATATTAGATGTAGTAGATTGGCAAACACCCAACATTTGTTTAAGTATACCTCTATGCCATTTCTCACAAGCATGGTCATTTGAGATAAGTGTGTTGTTCAGAATAGAAGGAGCCCACACCTCACAGCCAAAATTCAGGATAGGTTATACAAGAGAATCAAACAGGTGGGTGAGAATATCAATATTGTATATCTCCATAGTATGGCATCGCCTACGGAGCATGTGGTGTGCCTTTTGGGCCTTAGTGAGCATCCTAGAAAAAGCAGCTTTTGCACGATTGCTTGAGTCACCATCCACAAAGAGGGATCCCAAGTAGATAAAAGATAACTTTGTAGAAAGTTGTGCTCCATCATAGACAAATTTTTAATCAGGATCCATGCGGGCCTCATCACAGAATTGCTTGTTGAAAACGACAATCTCAGTTTTCTTTATATTCACAGCCATCTTAGTAGCCTCGCAGAAATCTCTCAGGCAGTCAAGCATCGCTTGCATATCTGCCGGGGATTCTGCCATTATAGCTAGGTCATCAGCATAAAGTAACAGTTGCAGAATCTTTCCCCTAGGCTCAGCCCCTACATTTGGGAGCTTGGATTGGAGGAACGATTCAATTCTATCAATGAACAGACCGAATAGGAGTGGGGATAGGGGGTCTCCTTGTTTAACTCCTACAAGGGATGGAAAGGAGGATCCAATGTCCCCATGTAGGCGAACTTGAAAAACAACATGATTATACATGGACTTAAGAATACTGAGATAGGGGTCCTTGACTCCTAGCCTTGCTAAGCAATCCCATAGCAAGTCTCTGTTGACCCAATCATAAGCCTTCTTGAAATCAACAAAAGCCACAAAGAGTGGTTTTTTCTTTTCTCTATATTTATCTACAATATGGTTAAGAATGAATGATGAATCTGCAGTACCCCTACCACTTCTAAATCCATATTGGCCAGCGGCTCTGAGGTTGAATTCTTCTGACCAATCATCTAGTCTACGTAGCATGCAAAGGGAGAAGATCTTTCCTATGGAGTTGCTCACCGCAAGACCTCGATAGTTGTCCTTGTCATACACACTGCCTTTGGATTTGGGTACGGGTACCAAGGCAGCTGCAGCCCATTGGCTAGGGTAAGAGGTCTTCCAGATGAGATTAAACAGGTTAGTCATAGCTTGTAAAAATCGGGAGTTGGCCTCATGGGAAGCAAATCTGTACCATTTTGCAGGGATACCATCTACCCCGGGGGAGGAGTTTTTCCGTAGGGATTGGAGAACAGAAAACACCTCCTGGGTGGTAAAGTCTTGACATAACCACGTTGGTGCGGCCTCTATCTGAGGTCCATCAGCTTGAGGGACAAAGTCCCTAGCATCCAGACTTGGATCAATACCTACTTGCACATCAAAGAGGTCTGCAAAATAATCGAAGATTCGTATGAAGGTTCTCCATGCGTGTTTCTAGCCACTTCCTCTTCTTTCTTCTGAGAATCCTCTTGTACTCCTTGTGCATAGAACCAGCCAAGTCAGAGCTAGAGCCATGTTGATGTTCTGCTTGGCTTGCTGCCTGTCTAGCACGATTGCATTCATCATCATACCATGCGTTCACGGGCCCGTGCTTACGCTTAGCTACAGGTTTGTGACATGGTGTGCATTTGCTTATGGCTAGTTCAATAGCACTAGCAATCCCCTTCTCTGAATCTTCCATAGATGAGCTATGGAGTGCATTGTCAAGTAATCGGTTAACGTCTGGGTCACGCTTAATCTATTTTACTGCCAAAGACGGCGAGCAGCCAAATGGCTGGCTGGAGCCATGTTACCCATTTCAAGTTAAGTTCAATGAAGCAAGGCAGGGCTTTCTTTTGGTCGAGGGTCGCTATTTCCTACCCCAAATGCGCCTACTCTTTTATAAGAGTCGCAACGCCATTCGAACTGAATCCTTGGTCTCGCTGGTTTTTGTTGGGAGACCCACCCCCTGAGGTGAAATTCCTTTCACAACTTTTTTTAATGACCTTCCAACTCTGTATTGCACATCAAGTTATGTAGATGAACCATTTTGGAGACGGTGGTAGTCTGCGGAGTGCAGACAAGTATTTTTCCTGAGTCCCGAAAAGTTGTAAGTTGTTTATTTGTTTAATAGCGAAATAATGTTTCTATTTGTTTTAACAGAACTAGCATTGTAGTTGACTGATGCTGTGACTGCTGAGATGATATGTGTGGGGTCCATGGTTGTGCAGGACGCTGCGTCCTGCGTCGTAGACACAATGTCGAAGGGTCCGTTGCATCCTTAGACGTGGAGAGGGTCCATCGCATCTCAGACACTACCTCGGTGGCTTGGTTGTGTCGCAGGCTATGGGTTGGTCATGGTTCGGTTGTATCTCAGGGCGTAGGCTATGCTGGTTCGGTTGCACCTCGGGACAAAAAATGGTGGCGTCTCAGGACGCAGAGCTGGGGGGTCTTCCTAAACAACTTTGGCGGGGGCCCTAAAACGTATGTAAGTATTTGAACCCCAGGAGGTGGGATCCCTTGCTCTAACTAGTAAGTATGGACACAGAGGATTCCGTGAGTTTCTTTGGGGGGCTACACGTAGCAGCTTCTAGCCAGCTTCCTTTACCAGTCCTTGAGACATACCTGGAGCTATATAGTGTATCTGAAAGCTGATATGACAAGCATTCCAAATTTCCAATGCAGCTTCAATTTCCAATGCAGCTTCATGCAGCTGCAGCTGGTCTGGCTCAATGGAGCTGCCGGAAAGCTGTCAAGAGAAGCTAGTGGGAAGCTGCCAGGAGAAGCTGATGGGGAGCTGCCAGGAGAAGCCCACAAATGAAACAGTGGAGACAGGCATGGTCAATGGCACTCGGACTTGGTTACATGCCCCCAGTCTGTAAGGCTGCTCGCCGTCTACGGCAGTAATATAATCAAATACAACCAAAGCATTCTTATCAACATATGTTTAATCCATTCTCTTAATACAATCGTTGATAAACAAGGGCAACTTCTCACGACCTTCAACCTCAGGGTTGCACATCAAGTAATGTAAACGAAACAGTGGAGACAGGCATGGTCAATGGCACAAAGGTGCTGCATATCAGACAACACATGGTCAATGGCACAATGGTGCAGCATATCAGACAACACATGGTCAACGGCACAATGGTGCTGCATATCAGACAACACATGGCTAATGGCACAATGGTGCTGCATATCAGACAACACAACTCTCTGTTGGTTACTGTTGTGATCCCTAGAGTGCAGCCGTCAGGCACGGCTGTAACTGCACTGGGAGATGGTGTAGTGACTCCCGGTGCTGCTCCTGACCCCTGTGGTACGGAGATCACAACAGTTGCCAAGCAGTTGCTGCTGCTGACCCATGTAATACGGAGATCACAACAGTTACCAAGCAGTTGCTGTTGCTGACCCCTTGTACTACGGAGATCATAACAGTTACCAAGCAGTTGCTGCTGCTGACCCCTGTACTACGGAGATCGCAACAGTTACCAAGCAGTTGCAGCTGCTGACCCCCGTACTACGGAGATCACAACAGTTACCAAGCAGTTGCTGCTGCTGACCCCTGTACTACGGAGATCATAACAGTTACCAAGCACTTGCAGCTGCTGACCCCTGTACTACGGAGATCGCAACTGTTACCAAGCAGTTGCTGCTGCTGACCCCTGTACTATGGAGATCGCAACAGTTACCAAGCAGTTGCTGCTGCTGACCCCTGTACTACGGAGATCGCAACAGTTACCAAGCAGTTGCTGCTCTGACCCCTGTACTACGGAGATCACAACAGTTACCAATCAAACATAGAAATCTATCCAAGCAACATCAGGTAGCTGATGACATGATTTAGCCCCTCCTGTCACGGTTAGGCAAGTCCTTATATCTTATTTGGCCCACCCCTGGACTGTAACAACATACATACAAGCAAACATGATGTCATGATTATTTGAGGTTGGGCAAAACCCTTGAGCCTATTCGGACACCCCCTGGACTGAAACATACATGCATTTGCATCGGCAGAACAATACACAGTGAGCAGTGCAACGTGAGCGTAACAAACATACTTGCACACTAGTAACTGCTGCCCAATGCCATAACCATGGCCATCTGATCCTTGTGCATGCAGTGGTGGGGCTGTTTAGACTTTGACTTGTCAGTGGTCACAAACAAACGCTGCTCATCAAGGAAGTGGATTCCTTCAACGTTGCAGTATATCATCTCGCAGTGATCGTTCCTGGGAAAGTGGAACACAGTACCACCCTCCTCAAACTCCAGATTCTCCCAGTCGAACTTGCCAACCCACACAGCAGCGTCTTCTTGAGAAGTCACGGCAACAGTGGGGCCCATGAGGCCGTGGAAGGCAATCTCAGAGTAGTCAGTGAAGTAAGCGTCAGTTGGAATGTGGATGATCTTCTCCACCTGCCAGTTGCAATCACCACCCTCAATCTCCACCATCTTAGCCAACACCAGTCTTCCGTGGCCCTTCTCCCTTCCAGGGGCGTCCTCTCCGGAAGATGTCTTACAATAGTTGCTCTCGCATAGGCCCATGAAGTAGCGATGGTTGTCACGCTTGAAGTAGTAAATGCCCTCAAAGCCCTTGTTTTCATGCTCAAAGGTAAAGTCGATGAGGCACTCCCGAATAACCTCAAAGCTGGAGTAGTCATCAGCCATCTTCACTTCCTCAGTCCTTGACTGCAGCCGATCCCCATCAGCAATGTAGACCTCAGTTACAATGAGGAAGGTATCAGTTTCAGGAGAGTACTCAATGCCCTCAAATTGGGACTCCTCCTCTTCCTCGTCCTTCTCAGGTACCAAGATGTTGTCCTCGCTGCGGAAGTTGAAGTCCAGGCTGATGCGTCCAACAGTGCGCAAGCTGTCAAAAATAACCCATGCGTATCCTTTGGCGATGGTCGCTCCGGAGGCTTCGAACTTGGTTTGGTTCCTCAGGTCAGAGAAGAGTCCGATGAAAGGCATCTCCCACATGGTCTTCAGGGTGCGCTTTCGGTACTCCTTAGAGTAGCAGAAGTCTCTGTCATCTGGATCAGCCTGGTTCACATCACCATCGGATTCAGATCCGACCTCAACCAGAGCAGACGAGTCTTCATCGGAGGAGTCGCTAGCGGACGAATCTCCAGAGAAATCAAATTCCCTGTTATCGCGAGTAAGCATCCCGACATCGCCATCCATTGAGGCATCGAGCAAGTTGCTGAATCGAGCAGCGTGGCTGAAGCTCAGCATCAGAATGCTGATTGCGAGGAAGACAAGATTCATCATGGAGTTAGACATATTCGATGCCTGGACGGCCTCGGACGGCAAACAGTATCGCGACAAGTAGCTCGCAATTACCCCGGGATCAGGATGACGTAACCCTAATAAAAAATAGAAACCGTATTGCCAGTTCCAGATCACGCCAAGTTCCACCCAGCCACCAGATCACGCCAAGTTCAACCCAGCCAGGTTCGTCCGGGTTCGTCCCTTGTTTGCAGTTCAGCACGTGAGAGATACTACCATGTTTACTCCGCCCACAGACGCAGACGGTTAGCTCTGAGCAGTTTGATGGCTGACGTACCATGTGATCAACCAAACCAACTCAACCATACACACTGTTTGTTGGCAGTATCAGCAGGTACACAATTTTACTTAGCACACATGAGCAATTGGGACACAAGGGAGAGGGGGGGGGGGGGATTAAGTAGGATTGTTTAAAACGTTACCGTTCACGTCTCAAACGCAGATGCCAGAGAGTCTCTTAAGTTTAAGGTTAGCTACCGGTATGTTTCTAAGTGCAAGTTCAAGGTGGAGAGTCTCTTACGTTTCTGGATCATGAAGTCACAGGACACCCTTTTGTATAGTTCTTTGGTTTGGCCCTTCATGCCCGCCGTTTCCGGGTTTGGTTTAGAGGTTTAGGGTTTCAAGTTTACACCCTGGACCCTAAACCCTCCCTTCTACTTTTCGCCTCCCTTTCTCGCTGGCTGTGCTTAGTTTGTTGGTTTCGTTTCTCTAGTAATAGCTCTAGTTTGTGGCTTCTGGTGTACGGGCAGGGCAGGTCTACCAAGGTGGATTCTCTTGCCCCTGTCATGTGTGTGTGCTTGCTTTCTGAGTCTTGCTAGGTATCAGCTTGGATAACACTCCGGAGAGTGGACTTAGTGTGTGCAGCACGCCAATCTATAAATGCGGAGACGAGAATAAATATTACAAAAGATAGTGGAACCATAAAGGGACACCAGCGGAGGAAAGGGGGGCGGTAGCCTGGAACCTGATCAGGGTACAGGTTAGACAGCGCGTGTCAGAAGAACCGATGACGCAGTCAACAGTAAGCTGACATAGTACTGTCAGGACCGATAGTTCTAAGGAAGTACATAAGTAGTCACCAAGTCATAAAACGCGTGAGAGCACCGCAATTCATGCTGACACTCCACCTATGACACAGGTGACATACAATACTATTTCTCCACCTATGGCACTGGTGACATAGAACTATATGTAACAGATTGAAAAAAAAAAAAAAAAAATCAAAGAACTCCGAAAATTCGAGAGAACTTCAAATGGAAACCCAAAGGTTTATAGGAAGGAATGAAACACGGCAAAAACCAAAATTTGCCAAGTTAGAAAAGGATGAAAACCGAATATCAAAGATGGGTATCAGCATGTATAGCGGTGCTCTCACGCGTTTTATGACTTGGTGACTACTTATGTACTCCCTTAGAACTATCGGCTCTCCTGAGCCAGCTTCCCGTGGGACTGAGTCATCTTGAGATGACTCAGTGGCAGCTTCCTGTCACCTACGTCTCCGGTCTGATCTGTACCCTGTTAGGTTCCTGTCTACCGCCTCCTTTCACCACAGGTGCCCCTTTATGGGTCTCCTGTGTCTGTAACGTTATCCTTGTCTCCGTGTATAGATTGGTGCGTCTGTTCCGCTGCTTTAATCTACTGTCCACTCTACCGGAGTGATTTCAAGCTGATAGGTTACTGGGCTCCTCATCACTACCACTGCTTTGATAATGCAACTTCCGCGAGGGCCTCCTGCCGGCTTTGTGAAACTTACCAAACTTAATGGTGTTTCATGGGCTCGTGGGATCCGCAGTGTCATTGTGAGCAATGGATGCGACCGAATCCTCCCAACGGGGGTGAAGGTTCCTCTGGATTGGCTAGACGACTGTGCGCCAGCGGCCTCTGCTGCTGGAGAGGAGGATCCTTCCGCCATCAAGGAAGTAACCCCCCCCGGTCAATCCTCCAACTTTACGGTTCCTTCTCTCAATGTTCGACGCCTTTCCTCTGATGTTGAGGATGTCCTGATGAAGCTGTGTTGTGTACAGACACAGATCATCCGTTGTGCATCAGACCCGCAGCCTCCTTTCGTCCCTTTCAATTATGATGAAGACTACTCTACTACTACTGATGATGAGGAGGACTTGAAGAGTGCTACGAGTGCTGACTTCGGTGGCGTGACCCCATCTGCTGCTGCCACTCGTGTCTTTGAGACTTCCGCTGTTTCGCCGGTGTATGAGCCTGCTGATCAGCAGATGCCTAATCGAGAGCTTTCGCCTGTGTATCAGCCTCAGCCTTCGTCGGCGCCTCCCTTTGAGCCTGTTCCCCCGGCTTACCCGGAGGTGGCTAAGCCCACTTTCTTGAAGGGCTTTGCTTCTTTTTCCTCTGCATCTGCCCCCATGGAGCGTGGCCTCCCTGGCTACCACACTCGCTCTCGCGAGGCTGCTGTTTCCTCTGCACTCACCTCTGCTGCTGGTGCCTCCCTGGAACCCCCTCCGCCTCCGCCGGTGGAGCTGCCTCCTGCCCCTGGCCCTCCTCCTATGCTATATACGCGGTCATGCGAATCTTGGGAGCATCTGCTCACTGGTGGATCTCCTCCGACTTTGAACTTGCGGGACTACCGCCTGATCAACCAGGATCGACGGGATGGTGAGTCCTTGAACCGCTCTTTGTACGGTCGGATGGATATGCAGGCTACAATGGCAAATGTTAGTGTGAAGCTGAGGCATCGCCGAGTGATGGCTTTCTCTGAGCTTGGTACCAGGTGTCGTTCTTTTCTTGGTCCAGTCACTTCTGGGATTCTGTATCCCCCAGATCATGGTGTTTCCTTTGGTGGTACGAGGCGTAGTGATCACGAGAAGCTTGGTTATCAGTTTGTGCGAGTGCCTGTCCCTCTGTGTCCTGTTAGCCCAGATTTCGAGCTGCTTATGAGTGTTGCGAGGTCCATTCCTGTGATTAGGAACATAGACGACCAGCGCGCTCTTGACGCTGGTCTTGCTGCGGAGTATTTCATGGACATTCGTAGGTCCTTGGCTCCTGTCCCTTCTGCGAATGGAGCTGGGTCTAATACCCTCATTCATGGTGAGTCTCGGTTTGATCCTGCACTGTTGGGGTTCAGTGCACTGCCTCTCGAACGTCAGGAGTTCATGTGTTTAACTATGATGCTCGCGAACATGGAGGACGATATGGTCAAGGTATACCAGGACTTTGCCACCCCTCGGGATATCCTTTTGGATATCCGGAAGACGCAGTCTGATGCCCTTGCCTCTAGAGTCCCTCTCATGCGTATCGAACTTCATAATGCGCACATGGGCCCTTCTGACCGTGTCGATGATTTCTTTCGCATAGTTCGCAGTCTGTGCACTGACCTCCGCAGTGCTGGACATCCTGTCACTCAGCGCCACGCCATGGAAACCATTGTGAATGGGATCCGTTTGATCCGATTTGAATCGCTGCGGATCCAGTACGGTATGATGTTGGCTAACAGACAGACTGTAGATTACTGGTCTTGTCTGGAGGCAGATCGGTCTCTCGACATTTTGAACATTGCTCTCCCCAGGTCCGACTCCAGGCATCCTGGTTGGTCCCGGGACGCTCCCCAGGTTCCTGCCAATGCTGCGTTTCAGCGTGGGCAGGGATCTGGTTCTCAGGGTTCTGGTTCCAACAAGCGACGTCTGGATTGCACTTGGGGCCCATGCCTCAGCAAGACGACCCACTCGGAGGATCGCTGTTTCACGAAGCATCCGCACCTGCGTAAGACCAAGCCTGGTGCACCGGTTACCAATCCGGTGCCCATGGCCTTGGCCCTTCCAGGTGTGCTTACTCCGCGGCAGCTGGCCTCCTTGCAGGCTCAGATTGATGGGTATGCTTTGGACAAGAAATAGGAGGTACGCTCTGTCCTTTTCTCTTGCACTGCGAAATTTTCAAATGTCTGCAGCCCGAGCCTGTCTGAGGGTGTCTGGCATGTTGATTCTGGAGCTGGGATGTCAATCACAGGTGATATGTCTTTGTTCACTGTGTTTCATGCTTCTGAGACTGGGCCAGCAGTTAAATTTGGTGATGGTGTGGTTCAACGGTCTGTGGGTCAGGGTTCTATTGTGTTAGGTAGTGATTGGTTACCAACACCAATCACTTTAACCAATGTTCTCTACATCCCACACTGTCCGGTGAACCTCATGTCAGTAAATGCTGTTGCCCATGCTCACAACTGCAAGATTTCTTTTGATAGTCTTAGTTGTACTGCCACACAGGGCTCTTCTGTTCTGTGGTCTTTCCCTGCCTCCAGTGATGGTGTGTACAAGTTTGCATGTAGGCCTTGTCACACCCCTCGTGGCCGTTTGTATGGTGCTGAAGATTATCCAGCTTTTGCTCTTGATGTTGATGAGGATGGTGGAGTTGTGATCCCTACCACTCCTGATTGGTTGTGGCATAGGCGGCTGGGTCACCCTGGCTATGATGCCATGCACAACCTTGTAAGGAAGGGTTTGGTTCAGAACTTACCCCTCACTCTCCAACAGGTGCAAAGACTGTCTAAGATCCCATGTGATGCTTGTCAGAAGGCAAAGGGAAAACGTATCCCTTTTCCTAAAGAAAGCAAAACTAGGATCCGTGCCCCATTACAACGCCTTCACTTGGACATCATGGGGCCATTTAATATTAGGGGCTTGCGTGGGGAGTCTTATGTTCTGTGTCTCACTGACCAATACTCTGGCTATGCTGAGGTCTTGTGCTTGAGAACCAGGGATGAAGCTCCCTTAGCATTTCAAACTACCATCCTCAGATGGATGACTCAGCTGCATGGATTTGTTTTCAAGTGTCTTAGGTCTGACAGGGCTAAGGAATTTATAGTGAAGTGGTTCGAGGATTGGTTAGAATCGGTTGGTGCTGTGCATGAATTGTCCATGGCTTACACTGCTCAGCAGAATGCGACTGTGGAACGGTACAATGGGGTCCTTCAGAACGTAGCTAGGAGCATTCACTTGGAGTCTAAGCTCACTAAGTCCTTCTGGCCCTATGCCTTCCTCGCCGCGTGTTACCTACGCAACCGGCTGCCTAATCAGGGTGACAAGACTCCTTATGAGTTGTTCTTTGGGGTTCTACCTGATGTATCGTTATTGCGCGTGTTCGGGTGCCCATGCTATGTTACCTTAGTGAATGGGAAGAAGCGCAATAAGCTTGACGAAAGGGCGTTATCTGGTAGACTGGTTGGGTATTCTCTGGTGAGTAAGGGTTATTTTGTTTCGGTTCCGAAGTTGCGCCAGGTGGTAGAGAGTCGTGATGTGCTCTTCTATGAACAGTTTAGCTATAACTGTATCCCTGGGCTCTTTCCCTATGATGGATCTCAGTATTTTTCTCGCACCCCTGCCGCTATCATCGGTAAAGGGCTTGATACTACTGACAATGTCCTGGGCCCTTTACCAACCCCGATTGTTGACCGCTTTACTGGTCATGGGATGACGATGCGTCCCAGGCCAGGTAATGATGGTGCTGTATCGCGTGCGGCGGCATTGGGCCAGGGGGAGTCTGATGTTCCTTCAAGCTCTAATTTATTCGAATCTCAGGGGGTCGCCGGGCCTTCCTCTGCGCCACGTTTCGTCGGTGAAGTCGTAGGATTAGGACAGCCTCGGGTCATAGTGGAACCTAGTACAGGTCCACTGCCCACTAGTCGCCACCCCCCGTCCACCTATTCGGATAGCTCGCGGGAGTTGTTGATCACTTCACCCCCTGCTATACCTGGTGGTTTATACCGGACCAGGCATTGCGACGATGTGGCCGTCACAGATGATGTGAGTGATGACCTCGAACACTGGTCCGGGTCAGATACTGCGTATGGCTGGGGTGTTCCAGTGTACCCAGGCTTCGACGATTTAGAGGCAAAGGAGGCCGGCCTTGTTCAACCACGCATGAGTGCTGCGCTGGGGGCTTTATTACCGGTTACTGCTGATACTGCTGATATCCCCGCTGCCCATGTACAAGTACACTGCTTGTACGTGGGGGCTTTTATTTCTACCTCTACTGAACTCTCTTATAAAGCTGCAATGTTACCTACCAACCCTGACAGAGATCTCTGGCTGCAGGCTATGAAGGATGAGATGGCCTCCCTCCATGCTCATGGCACTTGGGTCCTCACTCCACAGCCTCCTAGGCAGAGGATTCTATCTGGCAGATGGTTATTTGTCAAGAAACATGGGGCTGATGGTTCTTTGCGTTTTAAAGCTCGTTTTGTAGTTCGTGGTTTTCTGCAACGTCCTGGGCTGGACTACCATGATGTATATGCCCCCGTCTCCTCTAAAGCAGGTCTTCGTGTGCTCCTTGCTGCCATCACTCATAGGAAGATGTTTGTGAGGCAGCTGGAGATCAAGACTGCATTCTTGAATGCCAAGCTGGAACCTGGTCTGGACCTGTTCTGTTACCAGCCTGAGGGCTTTCATGAACTTGGTCCTGACAATGTTCCCCTTGTGTGCAAGCTGATTAAATCTCTGTATGGTTTGAAGCAGGCACCCAGGGCTTGGAGCAAAGATGTAAAGCAGGTTTTGGTTGCCCACGGTTTTACCATGTGCAAAGCTGAACCTGCTCTGTATTTCAGGAGGGATTCTACTGGTGGGTGGAGCTATGTCCTGACCTATGTGGATGACTTTATCTGTGCTTTTAGTGAGCTGCATAGGTATGCCTTGCTGATCAAGGCTATGGAAGCAGCTGGGTGGGAAGTCAAGGAAATGGGTGTACCTGTCCAGTTCCTTTCATTGGACATGACTTGTACACTTGATTCTGACGGCAGGTGTGTTAAGATCAACCTCTCCCAGCACTGCTACATTGTTGAGCTGGTGGAGCAGTTTGGTCTCACTGCTGCTACCAAACCCAAGTTTTCAGTTCCCATGGCCAAGTGCACTGTCACTGATCCTCCTGGAGAACCTCTGGCCTCTAATAGCCAGTACCTCTCTCTTGTGGGGGCTTTGCTGTACCTGGCTACCTGCACAAGGCTTGATATTTCTTTTGCTGTGAGCTACCTGTCCAGGTTTTCTGCTCAACCCACTGCCCCCCTGTGGGCTGCAGCCAAGCGCTTGCTTTTGTATTTGAGAGAACATTCCCATCTGGGCCTCACTTACACTCACAGCTCTGGTTTCTCTTTTACTGTCTTTAGTGACTCATCCGCTGATGATGGGTCTGACAGGAGATCTCAGACTGGCTATGCTGTGCTTGCTGGAGGCTGCCTTGTGAACTGGATGAGCAAAAGGCAACCCACTGTTGCTGTTAGCTCCAGTGAGGCTGAGTATCAGGCCCTGTCTCAGACTGCCAGGGAGGTGCAATGGTTGAAAAAGTTGAGAATTGATCTAGGGCTGCCTTGTGACCTGGTCACCATTCAGGGTGACAACTTGGGGTCCTTGAGCTGGGCCAATGACTATCAGCTGCTCCCTCGCAACAAGCACATTGATGTCATCCATCACTATATCCAGGAGCTGGTGGAGGATGGCCAGGTGGATGTTGCCTATGTTAACACTAAGGACAACTGTGCTGACCCCTTCACCAAGCCCCTTGATCCTATGGTGTTCTGGCGTTTCATTCGCATGTTTGGAATGACTGCTTCTCCTTAAACAATTTTTTTTTGTTACATGTATTCTAGAATTTTGGTTACATGTATTCTGGAATTTTTGGTTACATTTTAGGGTTTCTTTGGTTTCATTTAGAATTTCTTTAAGTTATCATTGATTGGCATTAGGTTCCTATTCCCGGATCGGTTTTTCTATACCGTTGTTACCCGACTTTGATATTTAGTTGTCCTCTTATATCCACTTGGCAATTTTGGTTCTTTGCCTTGCTTCATACCTTCCCTTACACCCTTCGGGTTTCATTTGAAGTTTCTCTCGATTTTTTTTTCCGGAGTTCTTTGATTTTTTTTTTTTATTTGTTACATATAGTTCTATGTCACCAGTGCCATAGGTGGAGTAGTACTATTGTATGTCACCTGTGTCATAGATGGAGTATCAGCATGTATAGCGGTGCTCTCACGCGTTTTATGACTTGGTGACTACTTATGTACTCCCTTAGAACTATCGGCTCTCCTGAGCCAGCTTCCCGTGGGACTGAGTCATCTTGAGATGACTCAGTGGCAGCTTCCTGTCACCTACGTCTCCGGTCTGATCTGTACCCTGTTAGGTTCCTGTCTACCGCCTCCTTTCACCACAGGTGCCCCTTTATGGGTCTCCTGTGTCTGTAACGTTATCCTTGTCTCCGTGTATAGATTGGTGCGTCTGTTCCGCTGCTTTAATCTACTGTCCACTCTACCGGAGTGATTTCAAGCTGATAATACGGTTAAGTCGGTATCCTCATGGACATGCCTATAAATATCTGTAAACAGCTTCTGGTAGCGAAGGCGAATATCATTATAAAAAGGGCACTCAAACATATGCATTTCATCCTCAGGTTTTTGGAACCCACACATTTGACAGTGTCTCATTGAGCGAGGGATGTGTGCTCTATCCACCACCCTCATTCTTTCTGTGTTCAGCCAATGGGAACCCATTCTAAACTGTGCTATAGAACGAATCTGATCCTGCTTATGTAAGGCGGATGTAAAGGGAATCAAGCCATTCTCATCATTGCTGTTGGCTGCGAACCATTTTTGGTATCGGAGGCGTTTAAAGCCAACCCTTCTCTCATCAGGGATGTCTCTAACTGCATTGGTGTCACTTGGGTACTTAAACCTCCATGACTCAAAAACGTCAGACATCATACCTTCGACATCGACAGCCTCCAAAATGTTGATGTTTTTACTGGATCCTAGCTTGTGGAGAGCACAACGCAAGTCATGAACCCAGCCAGTGTTGGAGTCAAAAGATTCCTCAAGAGCCATTCTAATGAGATCCTCAGGTTCTTTATGTATGGTCTTGTTCCAGAAGCGCAAAGCTTGTTTAAGCCAAGCAAAACACAACGGGGTTCTACCCAGCTCTTCCATGATAATATTAGATGTAGTAGATTGGCAAACACCCAACATTTGTTTAAGTATACCTCTATGCCATTTCTCACAAGCATGGTCATTTGAGATAAGTGTGTTGTTCAGAATAGAAGGAGCCCACACCTCACAGCCAAAATTCAGGATAGGTTATACAAGAGAATCAAACAGGTGGGTGAGAATATCAATATTGTATATCTCCATAGTATGGCATCGCCTACGGAGCATGTGGTGTGCCTTTTGGGCCTTAGTGAGCATCCTAGAAAAAGCAGCTTTTGCACGATTGCTTGAGTCACCATCCACAAAGAGGGATCCCAAGTAGATAAAAGATAACTTTGTAGAAAGTTGTGCTCCATCATAGACAAATTTGTAATCAGGATCCATGCGGGCCTCATCACAGAATTGCTTGTTGAAAACGACAATCTCAGTTTTCTTTATATTCACAGCCATCTTAGTAGCCTCGCAGAAATCTCTCAGGCAGTCAAGCATCGCTTGCATATCTGCCGGGGATTCTGCCATTATAGCTAGGTCATCAGCATAAAGTAACAGTTGCAGAATCTTTCCCCTAGGCTCAGCCCCTACATTTGGGAGCTTGGATTGGAGGAACGATTCAATTCTATCAATGAACAGACCGAATAGGAGTGGGGATAGGGGGTCTCCTTGTTTAACTCCTACAAGGGATGGAAAGGAGGATCCAATGTCCCCATGTAGGCGAACTTGAAAAACAACATGATTATACATGGACTTAAGAATACTGAGATAGGGGTCCTTGACTCCTAGCCTTGCTAAGCAATCCCATAGCAAGTCTCTGTTGACCCAATCATAAGCCTTCTTGAAATCAACAAAAGCCACAAAGAGTGGTTTTTTCTTTTCTCTATATTTATCTACAATATGGTTAAGAATGAATGATGAATCTGCAGTACCCCTACCACTTCTAAATCCATATTGGCCAGCGGCTCTGAGGTTGAATTCTTCTGACCAATCATCTAGTCTACGTAGCATGCAAAGGGAGAAGATCTTTCCTATGGAGTTGCTCACCGCAAGACCTCGATAGTTGTCCTTGTCATACACACTGCCTTTGGATTTGGGTACGGGTACCAAGGCAGCTGCAGCCCATTGGCTAGGGTAAGAGGTCTTCCAGATGAGATTAAACAGGTTAGTCATAGCTTGTAAAAATCGGGAGTTGGCCTCATGGGAAGCAAATCTGTACCATTTTGCAGGGATACCATCTACCCCGGGGGAGGAGTTTTTCCGTAGGGATTGGAGAACAGAAAACACCTCCTGGGTGGTAAAGTCTTGACATAACCACGTTGGTGCGGCCTCTATCTGAGGTCCATCAGCTTGAGGGACAAAGTCCCTAGCATCCAGACTTGGATCAATACCTACTTGCACATCAAAGAGGTCTGCAAAATAATCGAAGATTCGTATGAAGGTTCTCCATGCGTGTTTCTAGCCACTTCCTCTTCTTTCTTCTGAGAATCCTCTTGTACTCCTTGTGCATAGAACCAGCCAAGTCAGAGCTAGAGCCATGTTGATGTTCTGCTTGGCTTGCTGCCTGTCTAGCACGATTGCATTCATCATCATACCATGCGTTCACGGGCCCGTGCTTACGCTTAGCTACAGGTTTGTGACATGGTGTGCATTTGCTTATGGCTAGTTCAATAGCACTAGCAATCCCCTTCTCTGAATCTTCCATAGATGAGCTATGGAGTGCATTGTCAAGTAATCGGTTAACGTCTGGGTCACGCTTAATCTATTTTACTGCCAAAGACGGCGAGCAGCCAAATGGCTGGCTGGAGCCATGTTACCCATTTCAAGTTAAGTTCAATGAAGCAAGGCAGGGCTTTCTTTTGGTCGAGGGTCGCTATTTCCTACCCCAAATGCGCCTACTCTTTTATAAGAGTCGCAACGCCATTCGAACTGAATCCTTGGTCTCGCTGGTTTTTGTTGGGAGACCCACCCCCTGAGGTGAAATTCCTTTCACAACTTTTTTAATGACCTTCCAACTCTGTATTGCACATCAAGTTATGTAGATGAACCATTTTGGAGACGGTGGTAGTCTGCGGAGTGCAGACAAGTATTTTTCCTGAGTCCCGAAAAGTTGTAAGTTGTTTATTTGTTTAATAGCGAAATAATGTTTCTATTTGTTTTAACAGAACTAGCATTGTAGTTGACTGATGCTGTGACTGCTGAGATGATATGTGTGGGGTCCATGGTTGTGCAGGACGCTGCGTCCTGCGTCGTAGACACAATGTCGAAGGGTCCGTTGCATCCTTAGACGTGGAGAGGGTCCATCGCATCTCAGACACTACCTCGGTGGCTTGGTTGTGTCGCAGGCTATGGGTTGGTCATGGTTCGGTTGTATCTCAGGGCGTAGGCTATGCTGGTTCGGTTGCACCTCGGGACAAAAAATGGTGGCGTCTCAGGACGCAGAGCTGGGGGGTCTTCCTAAACAACTTTGGCGGGGGCCCTAAAACGTATGTAAGTATTTGAACCCCAGGAGGTGGGATCCCTTGCTCTAACTAGTAAGTATGGACACAGAGGATTCCGTGAGTTTCTTTGGGGGGCTACACGTAGCAGCTTCTAGCCAGCTTCCTTTACCAGTCCTTGAGACATACCTGGAGCTATATAGTGTATCTGAAAGCTGATATGACAAGCATTCCAAATTTCCAATGCAGCTTCAATTTCCAATGCAGCTTCATGCAGCTGCAGCTGGTCTGGCTCAATGGAGCTGCCGGAAAGCTGTCAAGAGAAGCTAGTGGGAAGCTGCCAGGAGAAGCTGATGGGGAGCTGCCAGGAGAAGCCCACAAATGAAACAGTGGAGACAGGCATGGTCAATGGCACTCGGACTTGGTTACATGCCCCCAGTCTGTAAGGCTGCTCGCCGTCTACGGCAGTAATATAATCAAATACAACCAAAGCATTCTTATCAACATATGTTTAATCCATTCTCTTAATACAATCGTTGATAAACAAGGGCAACTTCTCACGACCTTCAACCTCAGGGTTGCACATCAAGTAATGTAAACGAAACAGTGGAGACAGGCATGGTCAATGGCACAAAGGTGCTGCATATCAGACAACACATGGTCAATGGCACAATGGTGCAGCATATCAGACAACACATGGTCAACGGCACAATGGTGCTGCATATCAGACAACACATGGCTAATGGCACAATGGTGCTGCATATCAGACAACACAACTCTCTGTTGGTTACTGTTGTGATCCCTAGAGTGCAGCCGTCAGGCACGGCTGTAACTGCACTGGGAGATGGTGTAGTGACTCCCGGTGCTGCTCCTGACCCCTGTGGTACGGAGATCACAACAGTTGCCAAGCAGTTGCTGCTGCTGACCCATGTAATACGGAGATCACAACAGTTACCAAGCAGTTGCTGTTGCTGACCCCTTGTACTACGGAGATCATAACAGTTACCAAGCAGTTGCTGCTGCTGACCCCTGTACTACGGAGATCGCAACAGTTACCAAGCAGTTGCAGCTGCTGACCCCCGTACTACGGAGATCACAACAGTTACCAAGCAGTTGCTGCTGCTGACCCCTGTACTACGGAGATCATAACAGTTACCAAGCACTTGCAGCTGCTGACCCCTGTACTACGGAGATCGCAACTGTTACCAAGCAGTTGCTGCTGCTGACCCCTGTACTATGGAGATCGCAACAGTTACCAAGCAGTTGCTGCTGCTGACCCCTGTACTACGGAGATCGCAACAGTTACCAAGCAGTTGCTGCTCTGACCCCTGTACTACGGAGATCACAACAGTTACCAATCAAACATAGAAATCTATCCAAGCAACATCAGGTAGCTGATGACATGATTTAGCCCCTCCTGTCACGGTTAGGCAAGTCCTTATATCTTATTTGGCCCACCCCTGGACTGTAACAACATACATACAAGCAAACATGATGTCATGATTATTTGAGGTTGGGCAAAACCCTTGAGCCTATTCGGACACCCCCTGGACTGAAACATACATGCATTTGCATCGGCAGAACAATACACAGTGAGCAGTGCAACGTGAGCGTAACAAACATACTTGCACACTAGTAACTGCTGCCCAATGCCATAACCATGGCCATCTGATCCTTGTGCATGCAGTGGTGGGGCTGTTTAGACTTTGACTTGTCAGTGGTCACAAACAAACGCTGCTCATCAAGGAAGTGGATTCCTTCAACGTTGCAGTATATCATCTCGCAGTGATCGTTCCTGGGAAAGTGGAACACAGTACCACCCTCCTCAAACTCCAGATTCTCCCAGTCGAACTTGCCAACCCACACAGCAGCGTCTTCTTGAGAAGTCACGGCAACAGTGGGGCCCATGAGGCCGTGGAAGGCAATCTCAGAGTAGTCAGTGAAGTAAGCGTCAGTTGGAATGTGGATGATCTTCTCCACCTGCCAGTTGCAATCACCACCCTCAATCTCCACCATCTTAGCCAACACCAGTCTTCCGTGGCCCTTCTCCCTTCCAGGGGCGTCCTCTCCGGAAGATGTCTTACAATAGTTGCTCTCGCATAGGCCCATGAAGTAGCGATGGTTGTCACGCTTGAAGTAGTAAATGCCCTCAAAGCCCTTGTTTTCATGCTCAAAGGTAAAGTCGATGAGGCACTCCCGAATAACCTCAAAGCTGGAGTAGTCATCAGCCATCTTCACTTCCTCAGTCCTTGACTGCAGCCGATCCCCATCAGCAATGTAGACCTCAGTTACAATGAGGAAGGTATCAGTTTCAGGAGAGTACTCAATGCCCTCAAATTGGGACTCCTCCTCTTCCTCGTCCTTCTCAGGTACCAAGATGTTGTCCTCGCTGCGGAAGTTGAAGTCCAGGCTGATGCGTCCAACAGTGCGCAAGCTGTCAAAAATAACCCATGCGTATCCTTTGGCGATGGTCGCTCCGGAGGCTTCGAACTTGGTTTGGTTCCTCAGGTCAGAGAAGAGTCCGATGAAAGGCATCTCCCACATGGTCTTCAGGGTGCGCTTTCGGTACTCCTTAGAGTAGCAGAAGTCTCTGTCATCTGGATCAGCCTGGTTCACATCACCATCGGATTCAGATCCGACCTCAACCAGAGCAGACGAGTCTTCATCGGAGGAGTCGCTAGCGGACGAATCTCCAGAGAGATCAAATTCCCTGTTATCGCGAGTAAGCATCCCGACATCGCCATCCATTGAGGCATCGAGCAAGTTGCTGAATCGAGCAGCGTGGCTGAAGCTCAGCATCAGAATGCTGATTGCGAGGAAGACAAGATTCATCATGGAGTTAGACATATTCGATGCCTGGACGGCCTCGGACGGCAAACAGTATCGCGACAAGTAGCTCGCAATTACCCCGGGATCAGGATGACGTAACCCTAATAAAAAATAGAAACCGTATTGCCAGTTCCAGATCACGCCAAGTTCCACCCAGCCACCAGATCACGCCAAGTTCAACCCAGCCAGGTTCGTCCGGGTTCGTCCCTTGTTTGCAGTTCAGCACGTGAGAGATACTACCATGTTTACTCCGCCCACAGACGCAGACGGTTAGCTCTGAGCAGTTTGATGGCTGACGTACCATGTGATCAACCAAACCAACTCAACCATACACACTGTTTGTTGGCAGTATCAGCAGGTACACAATTTTACTTAGCACACATGAGCAATTGGGACACAAGGGAGAGGGGGGGGGGGGATTAAGTAGGATTGTTTAAAACGTTACCGTTCACGTCTCAAACGCAGATGCCAGAGAGTCTCCTAAGTTTAAGGTTAGCTACCGGTATGTTTCTAAGTGCAAGTTCAAGGTGGAGAGTCTCTTACGTTTCTGGATCATGAAGTCACAGGACACCCTTTTGTATAGTTCTTTGGTTTGGCCCTTCATGCCCGCCGTTTCCGGGTTTGGTTTAGAGGTTTAGGGTTTCAAGTTTACACCCTGGACCCTAAACCCTCCCTTCTACTTTTCGCCTCCCTTTCTCGCTGGCTGTGCTTAGTTTGTTGGTTTCGTTTCTCTAGTAATAGCTCTAGTTTGTGGCTTCTGGTGTACGGGCAGGGCAGGTCTACCAAGGTGGATTCTCTTGCCCCTGTCATGTGTGTGTGCTTGCTTTCTGAGTCTTGCTAGGTATCAGCTTGGATAACACTCCGGAGAGTGGACTTAGTGTGTGC
This sequence comes from Chlamydomonas sp. ICE-L, assembly GCA_013435795.1. Classification (NCBI taxonomy): domain Eukaryota; kingdom Viridiplantae; phylum Chlorophyta; class Chlorophyceae; order Chlamydomonadales; family Chlamydomonadaceae; genus Chlamydomonas; species Chlamydomonas sp. ICE-L. The sequence continues at coordinate 948,361 of JACBWV010000909.1, read as the reverse complement.
AGCACGCCAATCTATAAATGCGGAGACGAGAATAAATATTACAAAAGATAGTGGAACCATAAAGGGACACCAGCGGAGGAAAGGGGGGCGGTAGCCTGGAACCTGATCAGGGTACAGGTTAGACAGCGCGTGTCAGAAGAACCGATGACGCAGTCAACAGTAAGCTGACATAGTACTGTCAGGACCGATAGTTCTAAGGAAGTACATAAGTAGTCACCAAGTCATAAAACGCGTGAGAGCACCGCAATTCATGCTGACACTCCACCTATGACACAGGTGACATACAATACTACTTCTCCACCTATGGCACTGGTGACATAGAACTATATGTAACAGATTGAAAAAAAAAAAAAAAAAAATCAAAGAACTCCGAAAATTCGAGAGAACTTCAAATGGAAACCCAAAGGTTTATAGGAAGGAATGAAACACGGCAAAAACCAAAATTTGCCAAGTTAGAAAAGGATGAAAACCGAATATCAAAGATGGGTATCAGCATGTATAGCGGTGCTCTCACGCGTTTTATGACTTGGTGACTACTTATGTACTCCCTTAGAACTATCGGCTCTCCTGAGCCAGCTTCCCGTGGGACTGAGTCATCTTGAGATGACTCAGTGGCAGCTTCCTGTCACCTACGTCTCCGGTCTGATCTGTACCCTGTTAGGTTCCTGTCTACCGCCTCCTTTCACCACAGGTGCCCCTTCATGGGTCTCCTGTGTCTGTAACGTTATCCTTGTCTCCGTGTATAGATTGGTGCGTCTGTTCCGCTGCTTTAATCTACTGTCCACTCTACCGGAGTGATTTCAAGCTGATAGGTTACTGGGCTCCTCATCACTACCACTGCTTTGATAATGCAACTTCCGCGAGGGCCTCCTGCCGGCTTTGTGAAACTTACCAAACTTAATGGTGTTTCATGGGCTCGTGGGATCCGCAGTGTCATTGTGAGCAATGGATGCGACCGAATCCTCCCAACGGGGGTGAAGGTTCCTCTGGATTGGCTAGACGACTGTGCGCCAGCGGCCTCTGCTGCCGGAGAGGAGGATCCTTCCGCCATCAAGGAAGTAACCCCCCCCGGTCAATCCTCCAACTTTACGGTTCCTTCTCTCAATGTTCGACGCCTTTCCTCTGATGTTGAGGATGTCCTGATGAAGCTGTGTTGTGTACAGACACAGATCATCCGTTGTGCATCAGACCCGCAGCCTCCTTTCGTCCCTTTCAATTATGATGAAGACTACTCTACTACTACTGATGATGAGGAGGACTTGAAGAGTGCTACGAGTGCTGACTTCGGTGGCGTGACCCCATCTGCTGCTGCCACTCGTGTCTTTGAGACTTCCGCTGTTTCGCCGGTGTATGAGCCTGCTGATCAGCAGATGCCTAATCGAGAGCTTTCGCCTGTGTATCAGCCTCAGCCTTCGTCGGCGCCTCCCTTTGAGCCTGTTCCCCCGGCTTACCCGGAGGTGGCTAAGCCCACTTTCTTGAAGGGCTTTGCTTCTTTTTCCTCTGCATCTGCCCCCATGGAGCGTGGCCTCCCTGGCTACCACACTCGCTCTCGCGAGGCTGCTGTTTCCTCTGCACGCACCTCTGCTGCTGGTGCCTCCCTGGAACCCCCTCCGCCTCCGCCGGTGGAGCTGCCTCCTGCCCCTGGCCCTCCTCCTATGCTATATACGCGGTCATGCGAATCTTGGGAGCATCTGCTCACTGGTGGATCTCCTCCGACTTTGAACTTGCGGGACTACCGCCTGATCAACCAGGATCGACGGGATGGTGAGTCCTTGAACCGCTCTTTGTACGGTCGGATGGATATGCAGGCTACAATGGCAAATGTTAGTGTGAAGCTGAGGCATCGCCGAGTGATGGCTTTCTCTGAGCTTGGTACCAGGTGTCGTTCTTTTCTTGGTCCAGTCACTTCTGGGATTCTGTATCCCCCAGATCATGGTGTTTCCTTTGGTGGTACGAGGCGTAGTGATCACGAGAAGCTTGGTTATCAGTTTGTGCGAGTGCCTGTCCCTCTGTGTCCTGTTAGCCCAGATTTCGAGCTGCTTATGAGTGTTGCGAGGTCCATTCCTGTGATTAGGAACATAGACGACCAGCGCGCTCTTGACGCTGGTCTTGCTGCGGAGTATTTCATGGACATTCGTAGGTCCTTGGCTCCTGTCCCTTCTGCGAATGGAGCTGGGTCTAATACCCTCATTCATGGTGAGTCTCGGTTTGATCCTGCACTGTTGGGGTTCAGTGCACTGCCTCTCGAACGTCAGGAGTTCATGTGTTTAACTATGATGCTCGCGAACATGGAGGACGATATGGTCAAGGTATACCAGGACTTTGCCACCCCTCGGGATATCCTTTTGGATATCCGGAAGACGCAGTCTGATGCCCTTGCCTCTAGAGTCCCTCTCATGCGTATCGAACTTCATAATGCGCACATGGGCCCTTCTGACCGTGTCGATGATTTCTTTCGCATAGTTCGCAGTCTGTGCACTGACCTCCGCAGTGCTGGACATCCTGTCACTCAGCGCCACGCCATGGAAACCATTGTGAATGGGATCCGTTTGATCCGATTTGAATCGCTGCGGATCCAGTACGGTATGATGTTGGCTAACAGACAGACTGTAGATTACTGGTCTTGTCTGGAGGCAGATCGGTCTCTCGACATTTTGAACATTGCTCTCCCCAGGTCCGACTCCAGGCATCCTGGTTGGTCCCGGGACGCTCCCCAGGTTCCTGCCAATGCTGCGTTTCAGCGTGGGCAGGGATCTGGTTCTCAGGGTTCTGGTTCCAACAAGCGACGTCTGGATTGCACTTGGGGCCCATGCCTCAGCAAGACGACCCACTCGGAGGATCGCTGTTTCACGAAGCATCCGCACCTGCGTAAGACCAAGCCTGGTGCACCGGTTACCAATCCGGTGCCCATGGCCTTGGCCCTTCCAGGTGTGCTTACTCCGCGGCAGCTGGCCTCCTTGCAGGCTCAGATTGATGGGTATGCTTTGGACAAGAAATAGGAGGTACCCTCTGTCCTTTTCTCTTGCACTGCGAAATTTTCAAATGTCTGCAGCCCGAGCCTGTCTGAGGGTGTCTGGCATGTTGATTCTGGAGCTGGGATGTCAATCACAGGTGATATGTCTTTGTTCACTGTGTTTCATGCTTCTGAGACTGGGCCAGCAGTTAAATTTGGTGATGGTGTGGTTCAACGGTCTGTGGGTCAGGGTTCTATTGTGTTAGGTAGTGATTGGTTACCAACACCAATCACTTTAACCAATGTTCTCTACATCCCACACTGTCCGGTGAACCTCATGTCAGTAAATGCTGTTGCCCATGCTCACAACTGCAAGATTTCTTTTGATAGTCTTAGTTGTACTGCCACACAGGGCTCTTCTGTTCTGTGGTCTTTCCCTGCCTCCAGTGATGGTGTGTACAAGTTTGCATGTAGGCCTTGTCACACCCCTCGTGGCCGTTTGTATGGTGCTGAAGATTATCCAGCTTTTGCTCTTGATGTTGATGAGGATGGTGGAGTTGTGATCCCTACCACTCCTGAATGGTTGTGGCATAGGCGGCTGGGTCACCCTGGCTATGATGCCATGCACAACCTTGTAAGGAAGGGTTTGGTTCAGAACTTACCCCTCACTCTCCAACAGGTGCAAAGACTGTCTAAGATCCCATGTGATGCTTGTCAGAAGGCAAAGGGAAAACGTATCCCTTTTCCTAAAGAAAGCAAAACTAGGATCCGTGCCCCATTACAACGCCTTCACTTGGACATCATGGGGCCATTTAATATTAGGGGCTTGCGTGGGGAGTCTTATGTTCTGTGTCTCACTGACCAATACTCTGGCTATGCTGAGGTCTTGTGCTTGAGAACCAGGGATGAAGCTCCCTTAGCAGTTCAAACTACCATCCTCAGATGGATGACTCAGCTGCATGGATTTGTTTTCAAGTGTCTTAGGTCTGACAGGGCTAAGGAATTTATAGTGAAGTGGTTCGAGGATTGGTTAGAATCGGTTGGTGCTGTGCATGAATTGTCCATGGCTTACACTGCTCAGCAGAATGCGACTGTGGAACGGTACAATGGGGTCCTTCAGAACGTAGCTAGGAGCATTCACTTGGAGTCTAAGCTCACTAAGTCCTTCTGGCCCTATGCCTTCCTCGCCGCGTGTTACCTACGCAACCGGCTGCCTAATCAGGGTGACAAGACTCCTTATGAGTTGTTCTTTGGGGTTCTACCTGATGTATCGTTATTGCGCGTGTTTGGGTGCCCATGCTATGTTACCTTAGTGAATGGGAAGAAGCGCAATAAGCTTGACGAAAGGGCGTTATCTGGTAGACTGGTTGGGTATTCTCTGGTGAGTAAGGGTTATTTTGTTTCGGTTCCGAAGTTGCGCCAGGTGGTAGAGAGTCGTGATGTGCTCTTCTATGAACAGTTTAGCTATAACTGTATCCCTGGGCTTTTTCCCTATGATGGATCTCAGTATTTTTCTCGCACCCCTGCCGCTATCATCGGTAAAGGGCTTGATACTACTGACAATGTCCTGGGCCCTTTACCAACCCCGATTGTTGACCGCTTTACTGGTCATGGGATGACGATGCGTCCCAGGCCAGGTAATGATGGTGCTGTATCGCGTGCGGCGGCATTGGGCCAGGGGGAGTCTGATGTTCCTTCAAGCTCTAATTTATTCGAATCTCAGGGGGTCGCCGGGCCTTCCTCTGCGCCACGTTTCGTCGGTGAAGTCGTAGGATTAGGACAGCCTCGGGTCATAGTGGAACCTAGTACAGGTCCACTGCCCACTAGTCGCCACCCCCCGTCCACCTATTCGGATAGCTCGCGGGAGTTGTTGATCACTTCACCCCCTGCTATACCTGGTGGTTTATACCGGACCAGGCATTGCGACGATGTGGCCGTCACAGATGATGTGAGTGATGACCTCGAACACTGGTCCGGGTCAGATACTGCGTATGGCTGGGGTGTTCCAGTGTACCCAGGCTTCGACGATTTAGAGGCAAAGGAGGCCGGCCTTGTTCAACCACGCATGAGTGCTGCGCTGGGGGCTTTATTACCGGTTACTGCTGATACTGCTGATATCCCCGCTGCCCATGTACAAGTACACTGCTTGTACGTGGGGGCTTTTATTTCTACCTCTACTGAACTCTCTTATAAAGCTGCAATGTTACCTACCAACCCAGACAGAGATCTCTGGCTGCAGGCTATGAAGGATGAGATGGCCTCCCTCCATGCTCATGGCACTTGGGTCCTCACTCCACAGCCTCCTAGGCAGAGGATTCTATCTGGCAGATGGTTATTTGTCAAGAAACATGGGGCTGATGGTTCTTTGCGTTTTAAAGCTCGTTTTGTAGTTCGTGGTTTTCTGCAACGTCCTGGGCTGGACTACCATGATGTATATGCCCCCGTCTCCTCTAAAGCAGGTCTTCGTGTGCTCCTTGCTGCCATCACTCATAGAAAAATGTTTGTGAGGCAGCTGGACATCAAGACTGCATTCTTGAATGCCAAGCTGGAACCTGGTCTGGACCTGTTCTGTTACCAGCCTGAGGGCTTTCATGAACTTGGTCCTGACAATGTTCCCCTTGTGTGCAAGCTAATTAAATCTCTTTATGGTTTGAAGCAGGCACCCAGGGCTTGGAGCAAAGATGTAAAGCAGGTTTTGGTTGCCCACGGTTTTACCATGTGCAAAGCTGAACCTGCTCTGTATTTCAGGAGGGATTCTACTGGTGGGTGGAGCTATGTCCTGACCTATGTGGATGACTTTATCTGTGCTTTTAGTGCGCTGCATAGGTATGCCTTGCTGATCAAGGCTATGGAAGCAGCTGGGTGGGAAGTCAAGGAAATGGGTGTACCTGTCCAGTTCCTTTCATTGGACATGACTTGTACACTTGATTCTGACGGCAGGTGTGTTAAGATCGACCTCTCCCAGCACTCCTACATTGTTGAGCTGGTGGAGCAGTTTGGTCTCACTGCTGCTACCAAGCCCAAGTTTTCAGTTCCCATGGCCAAGTGCACTGTCACTGATCCTCCTGGAGAACCTCTGGCCTCTAATAGCCAGTACCTCTCTCTTGTGGGGGCTTTGCTGTACCTGGCTACCTGCACAAGGCCTGATATTTCTTTTGCTGTTAGCTACCTGTCCAGGTTTTCTGCTCAACCCACTGCCCCCCTGTGGGCTGCAGCCAAGCGCTTGCTTTTGTATTTGAGAGAACATTCCCATCTGGGCCTCACTTACACTCACAGCCCTGGTTTCTCTTTTACTGTCTTTAGTGACTCATCCTTTCCTGATGATGGGTCTGACAGGAGATCTCCGACTGGCTATGCTGTGCTTGCTGGAGGCTGCCTTGTGAACTGGATGAGCAAAAGGCAACCCACTGTTGCTGTTAGCTCCAGTGAGGCTGAGTATCAGGCCCTGTCTCAGACTGCCAGGGAGGTGCAATGGTTGAAAAAGTTGAGAATTGATCTAGGGCTGCCTTGTGACCTGGTCACCATTCAGGGTGACAACTTGGGGTCCTTGAGCTGGGCCAATGACTGTCAGCTGCTCCCTCGCAACAAGCACATTGATGTCATCCATCACTATATCCAGGAGCTGGTGGAGGATGGCCAGGTGGATGTTGCCTATGTTAACACTAAGGACAACTGTGCTGACCCCTTCACCAAGCCCCTTGATCCTATGGTGTTCTGGCGTTTCATTCGCATGTTTGGAATGACTGCTTCTCCTTAAACAATTTTTTTTGGTTACATGTATTCTGGAATTTTTGGTTACATTTTAGGGTTTCTTTGGTTACATTTACAGTTTCTTTAAGTTATCATTGATTGGCATTAGGTTCCTATTCCCGGATCGGGTTTTCTATACCGTTGTTACCCGACTTTGATATTTAGTTGTCCTCTTATATCCACTTGGCAAATTTTGGTTCTTTGCCTTGCTTCATACCTTCCCTTACACCCTTCGGGTTTCATTTGAAGTTTCTCTCGATTTTTTTTTTCGGAGTTCTTTGATTTTTTTTTTTAATTTGTTACATATAGTTCTATGTCACCAGTGCCATAGGTGGAGTAGTACTATTGTATGTCACCTGTGTCATAGGTGGAGTATCAGCATGTATAGCGGTGCTCTCACGCGTTTTATGACTTGGTGACTACTTATGTACTCCCTTAGAACTATCGGCTCTCCTGAGCCAGCTTCCCGTGGGACTGAGTCATCTTGAGATGACTCAGTGGCAGCTTCCTGTCACCTACGTCTCCGGTCTGATCTGTACCCTGTTAGGTTCCTGTCTACCGCCTCCTTTCACCACAGGTGCCCCTTTATGGGTCTCCTGTGTCTGTAACGTTATCCTTGTCTCCGTGTATAGATTGGTGCGTCTGTTCCGCTGCTTTAATCTACTGTCCACTCTACCGGAGTGATTTCAAGCTGATAATGGGTAACAACGGTATAGAAAACCCGATCCGGGAATAGGAACCTAATGCCATACAATGATAACCAAAGAAACCGATGTAACAAAAAAAAAAAAATTATATACCCTAAGAAGAAGCGGTCATCCCAAGCATCCGCATAAACCTCCAGAACACAGCAGGATCAAGGGGCTTGGTGAAGGGGTCAGCACAGTTGTCCTTGGTGTTAACATAGGCAACATCTAGTGAACCGTCCTCCACCAGCTCCTTGATGTAGTGATGAATAACATCAATGTGCTTGCTGCGAGGGAGGAGCTGCCAGTCATTGGCCCATCTCAGAGACCCTATGTTGTCACCCTGAATGGTAACTAAATCACAAGGCAGACCCAGATCCACCCTCAACTTCTTCAACCATTGCACCTCCCTGGCAGCCTGAGACAGGGCCTGATACTCAGCCTCACAAGAGCTAATGGCAACTGTAGGCTGCCTCTTGCTCATCCAGTTCACTATGCACCCTCCAGCCAGGACAGCAAAGCCAGTCTGAGATCTCCTGTCAGACCCATCATCAGCAAAGGATGAGTCACTAAAGACAGTAAAAGAGAAATCAGGGCTGTGTGTGTAAGTGAGTCCCAGGTGGGAATGTGACCTCAAATACAAAAGCAAACGCTTGGCTGCCCCCCACAGGGGGACGGTAGGGTGAGCAGAAAACCTGGACAGGTAGCTCACAGCAAAGGCAATATCAGGCCTGGTGCAAGTAGCCAGGTATAGCAAAGCACCAACAAGAGAGAGGTACTGGCTATTAGAGGACAGGGGTTCTCCAGGTGGGTCAGTGACGGTGGACTTGTCCATGGGGGCACCAAACCTGGGCTTGGCAGCAGCAGTCAGACCAAACTGCTCCACCAGATCAACAACGTAGGAGTGCTGGGAGAGGTTGATCTGAACACACCTGCCGTCAGAGTCAAGTGTACAAGTCATGTCCAAGGAGAGGAACTGAACCGGCACACCCATCTCTTTGACCTCCCAGCCAGCTTTCTCCATAGCCTTGATCAGCAAAACATACCTATCCAGCTCACTAAAAGCACAGATAAAATCATCAACATAGGTTAGGACATAGCTCCACCCACCATTAGAATCCCTCCTAAAATACAGAGCAGGTTCCGCCTTGCACATAATAAAACCATGTGCAACCAAAACCCGCTTGACATCCATACTCCAAGCCCTGGGCGCCTGTTTCAAACCATAAAGGGACTTGATCAGCTTGCACACAAGGGGAACACCGTTAGGACCAAGTACCTTAAAGCCCTCAGGCTGGTGGCAGTACAGGTCCAGACCAGGTTCAAGGGGAGCATTCAGAAATGCAGTCTTGATGTCCAGCTGCCGAACAAACATCTTCCTATGAGTGATGGCAGCCAGGAGCACCCTCAGACCTGCTTTAGAAGAAACGGGGGCATATACATCATGAAAATCCAACCCAGGACGCTGCAGAAAACCACGAACCACAAAACGTGCCTTGAAGCGAATAGAACCATCAACCCCAACCTTCTTCACAAATAACCACCTGCCTGACAGGACCCTCTGTTTAGGAGGCAGTGGAGTGAGCGCCCAAGTGCCATGGGCATGTAGGGACGCCATCTCATCCTTCATAGCAAGGAGCCATTGATCCCTGTCAGGGTTGGTGGGAAGCATGGCAGCTTTGAAGGTCAGTTCAGTGGAAGTGGAAATGTATGCTCCCACGTACAAGCAGTGTACTTGTACATGAGCAGCGGGGATATCAGCAGTATCAGCAGTAACCGGTAGTATAGCCCCCAGCGCAGAACTACTGCCTGGTTGAACAGGGCCGGCCTTATTTGCCTCTATATCAACGAAGCCTGGGTCGACCGGAACACCCCAGCCATACGCAGTATCGGAACCCGACCAGTGTTCCAGATCATCACTTGCACTATCGGCAACGGCTACATCATCACATGGCCTTGACCCGAGTAATCCACCAGGGACGACAGGAGGCGTCTGAATGAACGACACCCGCGAGCCATCCGAGGTGGTCGGAGGTTGGCGACTATTAGTCAATGGACCTGATCCAGGTACCACTATGATCGAAGGCTGTCGTAATCCTAAATCTTCACCGACGAAATGTGGCGCAGAGGAGGGCCTGGCGACCCCCTGCGATTCGGCTAAGATTTTATCTGAAAGAACTGCAGAATCTCGCCCGCCCAGTGCCTTCACACACAATACAGCACCATCAGCCCCTGACCTGGGACGCAAGGTCATCCCATGATCAGGGCAGCGGTCGACAATTGGGGTTAGCAAAGGGTCAAGGGAATTAACCGTAGGCACAGGCATATGTCCGTTGATAGCGGCAGGGATGCGAGAGACATACGGCGACCCGTCATAGGGAGATAGCCCAGGAATACAGTTATGATCAAACTGCTCATAGAAGAGTACATCACGACTCTCTACTACCTGGCGCAACTTAGGAACCCAAACAAAATAACCCTTACTCACCAGGGAATACCCAACCAGTCTACCAGATAACGCCCTTTCGTCCAGCTTGTTGCGCTTCTTCCCATTGACTAACGTAACGTAGCAAGGGCATCCGAACACGCGCAACATCGACACATCAGGCTGAACCCCAAAGAAAAGCTCATGAGGAGTCTTATCTCCCTGATTGGGCAAGCGATTACGAAGGTAACACGCAGCTAGGAAGGCATAGGGCCAGAAAGACTTAGTTAGCTTAGACTCCAGGTGGATGCTCCTAGCTATAGACTGTAAGACCCCATTGTACCTCTCCACAGTTGCATTCTGCTGTGCAGTGTATGCCAAAGATAACTCATGCACTGCCCCAACCGATATCAGCCAATCCTCAAACCACTTGACTATAAACTCCTTAGCCCTGTCAGACCTCAGGCACTTAAAGGCAAATCCGTGCAGCTGATTCATCCATCTGAGGATGATAGTCTGAACTGCTAAGGGAGCTTCATCCCTGGTCCTCAAGCACAACACTTCAGCATAGCCAGAGTGTTGGTCTGTGAGGCACAGAATATAAAACTCCCCACGCAGACCTCTAATATGAACTGGCCCCATGATGTCCAAGTGAAGGCGTTGGAGAGGTGCATTGATCGGAGTAGTGCTTGCTTTAGGAAAAGGGAGACGTTTGCCCTTAGCCTTTTGACAAGCATCACAAGGGATCTTAGCCAGTTTTTGGACCTGGTTGAGTGAGAGGGGTAAGTTCTTAACCATACCCTTCTTGACAAGTCTGTGCATGGCATCATAGCCGGGGTGACCCAGCCGCCTATGCCACAGCCATTCAGGAGTGGTAGGGATAACAACTCCACCGTCCTCATCAACATCAAGTGCAAAAGCTGGGTAATTGTCAGCACCAAACGAACAGCCACTGGTGGTGTAACAAGGCCTACATGCAAACTTGTAAACACCATCACTGGAGGCAGGGAAGGACCAGAGAATAGAAGAGCCCTGAGTGGCAGTGCAACTAATAATATCAAAAGAAATCTTGCAGTGGAGAGAATGAGCCACAGCATTTACTGACAGGAGGTTCACCGGACAGTGAGGTATGTAGAGAACATTAGTTAGAATGATTGGTGTTGGTAACCAATCACTACATAACTCAATGGATCCCTTACCTACTGCCCGTTGAACCACACCATCACCAAATCGAACTGATGGCAGATTCAGTGGAACATCAAACACAGTGAACAAAGATCTATCACCTGTGATGGACATTCCAGCTCCAGAATCCACATGCCAGACCCCCTCAGACAGGCTCGGACTACACACATTTGAGAACCTAGAGGTGCAGGAGAATAGGACAGGGCTTACCTGCTACTTCTGCATAGCAAACCCATCAATTTGAGCCTGCAAGGAAGACAATTGCTTTGGAGTAAGGTGACCTGGAAGGGCCAGGTTAGCAGGCAACGGTGAAGGAAGCGTTGGTTCTGCACGACCAGGGACCCTTCGCAGGGCAGGGAACTTCGTCCAGCAACGGTCCTCCGAGTGACCATCCTTGTGGGGGCATGGTCCCCAGGTGCATTCCAGGCGCCTCTTGTTCAACCCAGAACCACCACCAGTCTTCTGCCGCCGCTGAAATGCAGCATTAGCAGGAAACTGAGGAGCGGTCCGGGACCAACCAGGATGCCTGGAATCCGACTGAGGGAGCGCTATGTTAAGAATATCTAGCTGCCTATATTCCTCTAGACAGGACCAGTACTCAACAGGTTGCTGGTTGTATATCAGGATACCATACTTAATCCGCAGCGTTTATAACCGGGGCAGACTCGCACCTTGAACTATAATGCCCATGGCGTGACGCTGAGTCTGCGGAAACCCAGCACTGCGCAGGTCAGTGCACATACCGCGAACCCGACGAAAGAAAGCGTCAACCTGCTCATGAGTGCCCATGGCCGAAGCATGATACTCCTTCAGCAAGAGAGGGACACGCGAGGCAAGGGCATCGGACTGCTGCCTCCGGATATGCAAAAATATATCCCGAGGTGAAGCAAAGTCCCTATACACCTTGACTAGGGCATCCGTCATGTTGGCAAGCATCATGGATAAGATCATGAACTCTTGGCGGGGTAGGGTAAGCGCACTGAAACCCAACAGTGCAGGATCGACACTAGACTCACCATGAGAGGCCGAAGTTCCAGCAGCAGGAGGAGCACACCGAGGAGCTAAAGACTCACGAATCGCCAGAAAATACTCAGCAGCAAGACCAGCGTCATAAGCGCGCTGGTCATCTAAGTTCCTGATGAGATCTAGGGAACGCGCAACACGCACAATGAGCTCGAAATCAGGACGAACAGGACAGAAAGGGAGTGGCACCTTAACAAACTGGTAACCTCGCAGGTCACTGTTCCTACGCCCAACCCCTCCAGAGGTCACACCATTAGCAGGAGGGTAGTTAATCCCTGGCATAACAGGTCCCAGAAAAGCCCGACACTCTAGACCTAGCTCAGAATAAGCCATCACACGCCTAGGCCTAGGGCGACCCTTGCTATCAACCATAGCCTGAGTGGCAGTCATATCCAGCCTACCGTACAGAGTGCGGTCCAAGGATTCCCCAGCATGTTGAGCTTGGCGGATAAGACGGCATTCCTGCAGGGATAGACGCAGAGGATGTCCGCCATCGAGCAGATGCTCCCAGGAGTCGCATGACAGCGAAGGAGGCACATATGGCGGAGGGCCAGGAGCAGGGGGCTGCTCCACAGGCGGAGGGGGGGGTGGAGGGGGCTCCTGCGAAGGGCCAGCAAAGGATGCGCGGCCAGCAGCAGCAGCAGAAGCCTCTCGAGCACGAGTATTGTAGCCAGACAGACCTCGGTCCGGAGGCAAGGTGAAAGACGCAGACTTCTGCATCAAAGACGGCCTGGCCACCTCCGGGTGGACAGGTGGAAGGGGCGCAAGCAGAGGCGCAGAGACTGGATCAGGCTTAAACTCCGGGGAAGGCGCAAGAGCAGGACCTGGTGCCGACAGAGGCTCATACACAGGAGAGACGGTAGAATTGAACACTCGAGTAGCAGTGGAAGGAGTGACTCCACCGAAGTCACCACTCATAGCACTCTGCAGATCTTCATCACCATCATCAGAGTCATCAGCATAGCCATCTGCACGGCGATGACGAGCAAGTTCTTGATAGTCGTAGTCAAAACGGGCATCAGGAGGTGGAGGCGCCCCTGCGTACTGGATAATCTGAGTGGAAACACAGCAGAGTCGCATCAGAACGTCCTCAATCTCAGGAGAGAGACGTCGGACAGTAGCAGAAGGAGCCGTAAAGGTGGAGGATTGATTGGGGGGGGTCACTTCCACGATGGCGGAAGGACTCTCATGACCGCTAGCAGAGGCAGCTGGTGCACAGACGTCTAGCCAATCATCAAGAGGACCCGGGTCCTCCTTAGGAAGGACACGGTTGCAGCCATTGCTTATAATGACACTGCGCATCCCGCGCGTCCAAGATTCTCCATTCTTGTCGTGGAGTTTCTCAAAATTAGCGGGAGGCCCTCGCGGAAGTTGCATCGCAAAGCAGTGGTAGTAAATGAGGGACCGTATAACCTATCAGCTTGGATAACACTCCGGAGAGTGGACTTAGTGTGTGCAGCACGCCAATCTATAAATGCGGAGACGAGAATAAATATTACAAAAGATAGTGGAACCATAAAGGGACACCAGCGGAGGAAAGGGGGGCGGTAGCCTGGAACCTGATCAGGGTACAGGTTAGACAGCGCGTGTCAGAAGAACCGATGACGCAGTCAACAGTAAGCTGACATAGTACTGTCAGGACCGATAGTTCTAAGGAAGTACATAAGTAGTCACCAAGTCATAAAACGCGTGAGAGCACCGCAATTCATGCTGACTGGTTTCTGGCCTCTCTATTATGCGGCTGGCCTCCCCCTTTCCTTCATGGGGTGTCTATGGTTATCTTCCTTGACACTCCGGTCCTTTTATGCAAGTGTCGGGTTAACTTGTGCTTTCTTCCTTTGAGGGCATTATTGCTGCATATTAAGGTGCTCATAGTGCATGCCTTTGGGTGGTATTTAGTTACTTTAGTTCGGCCTTCCTATCTTGTGGTTGGTAGGCTTGGTGTTCGGGATTGCATACTTTTGCATCCCTCCCAATTCCGCTCTCCGTTACGCCTCTAGTTTGTTTCCTTTTTTTTTGACTTGACCTAGTTTGTTTCGAGGTTTGTGGGGGTGTCAGCATGAATTGCGGTGCTCTCACGCGTTTTATGACTTGGTGACTACTTCTGTACTTCCTTAGAACTATCGGCTCTCCCAGTCCTGTGCCAGCTTCCCGTAGCGACAGCTTCCCTGTAGACTGTGTCATCCTTGAGTGACTCAGTGACAGCTTCCTGTTGGCTGCGTCACCGGTCTAGCCTGTACCCTGTTAGGTTCCTGGCTGCCGCCCCCTTTCACCACTGGTGCCCCTTTATGGGTCTCCTGTGCTTGTAATGCTATTCTCGTCTCCGTGTATAGATTGGCGCGTCTGTTCCGCTGCAACATCTCTGTCCACTCTTCGGAGTGCTTTATAGCTGATAGGTTACTGGGTTCGTCATTACTACCAATGCTATTCAATGCAACTTCCGCGAGGGCCTGCTGCCGGCTTTGAGAAACTCAATGAACACAATGGGCTTTCTTGGTCGCGCGGCATGCGCAGCGTCATTATTAGCAATGGCTGCGACCTTATCCTTCCTCCGGAGTTTAGGGTACCTACTGATTGGCTTGATGATTGCGCGCCAGCGGCCTCTGCTGCTGGAGAGGAGTCTCCTTCCGCCATCGTGGAAGCCACCCCCCCCAGTCATACCTCCATCTTTCCGACTCCTTCTCCTTTTGTCCAACGCCTCTCTGCTGAGGTTGAGGACGTTCTAATGAATCTTTGCTGTGTCCAGACACAGATCATCCAGTATTCTTCGGGTCCTGTGCCGCCGAATGCCCAGTTCTGGGGTGGCTGCCAGTCTGACGATTACCTGACTGAAGATGAGCAAGAATTCAGGGACTACTGTGCTGCCAACCGTTCAGACTCTGAGGACTTGCAGAGTGCTAAGAGTGGTGACTTCGGTGGAGCGACTCCGACTACTGCTACTCGAGTCTTTGAGACTTCTCCTGTTTCGCCAGTGTATGAGCCTGCTATTCCGTCGGCGCCTCTGCCTACTTCTGCACCTACGCCAGCGCCTCTGCATGCACCTCTGCTTGTGCCACTTCCACCGGTCCACCCGGAGGTGGCCAAGCCGTCTTTGCTGCAACGCTCTGCGTCCTTCACCACCACCAACCCTCTGGAGCGAGTTCTTTCTGGCTACAACACTCGTGCTCGAGAAGCTGCTGCTACGGCTTCCCGCACATCTGCTGCTGGCACCTCAATGGAGCCCCCTCCTCCCCCGCCTGTGGATCTGCCCCCTCCAGGGCCCCCACCCCCTCCAGTCTTGACTTCGCGGTCTCGCGATTCTTGGGAGCATCTGCTCTCTGGTGGACCTCCTCCTGTGCTACTGCTGCGGGACTTCCGTCTTGTCCGCCGAGCTCAATCCGAGCTTGGATCTCTGGATGGCATCTTGTACGGTAGGCTGGATTATCAGGCCACTCAGGCCAATGTTGATCTCAAGGGTCGTGTTCGACGTGTGATGGCATTCACTGAGCTAGGTCTCAAGTGCCGGTCTTTTCTAGGGCCTGTTCCGGAGGGGATTAGATATCCGCCTGCTAATGGGGTTACGTTTGGTGGTGTGGGGCGTAGGAACAATGATCTGAAGGGTTACCAGTGGTTGCAGGTTCCTCGTCCTCTCTGTCCTGTAGAGCCTGATTTCGATCTGGTAGTGAGTTTTGCGCGGTTCCTGCCTGAGGTTAGGAACATAGATGACCAGCGCGCGTATGACGCTGGTCTTGCGGCTGAGTATTTTCTGTCTGCTCGAAGGTCTTTGGCAGCTCTCACCCCTGCTCCTGCTGCTGGAACTTCGGCCTCTCATGGTGAGTCTCGTGTAGATCCTGCACTGTTGGGTTTTAGTGCTCTGCCCCTGGACCGTCAGGAGTTCATGTGTCTCACCATGATGCTTGCGAACATGACGGAATCGATGGTCAAGGTGTATCAGGACTTTGCCACTCCTCGGGATATCTTTTTGCATATTCGGAGGCAGCAGTCTGATGCCCTTGCCGCTCGTGTCCCTCTCATGCTCGTCGAGCTTCAACGTGCGTCCATGGACCCTTCTGAGCGTGTGGATGATTTCTTTCGCAAGGTCCGCGGTTTGTGCACTGACCTCCGCAGTGCTGGGTATCCACAGACTCAGCGTCATGCCATGACCACTATTGTTCAGGGTATCACTCACACTCGCTTCGACTCTCTGCGGCTCCACTTTGGTACGTTGCTGTATCAGAACCTGCCTGTTGATTACTGGACCTGCCTTGCAGCATATAGGTCGTTAGATTTCTTGAATGTGTCGCTTCCCCAGTCGGATCCCAGGCATCCTGGTTGGTCCCGCGACCCTCCCCATGTCCCTGCCCATGCTGCTTTCCAGCGTGGCCGGGGGCCTGGTGCTCAGGGTTCCGGGGCTGTCAAGAGACGCCTGGATTGCACTTGGGGCCCCTGTCCTTCCAAAACGACCCACTCGGAGGAACGCTGCTGGACGAAGCATCCGCACCTGCGAAAGACCAAGGCTGGTGCACCGGGCAGTGAACCCGTGCCCATTGCCTTGGCCCTTCCGGGTTCGCTGACTCGTAAGCAGATGTCCTCCTTGCAGGCTCAGATTGACGGGTATGCCATATCCAAGAACTAGGAGGTACGCTCTGTCCTATTCTCTTGCACAGCTAAGTTCTCTAATGTGTGTAGCCCAAGCCTGTCTGAGGGTGTCTGGCATGTGGACTCTGGAGCTGGAATGTCCATCACAGGTGATAAGTCTTTGTTCACTGTGTATGAGGCTTCTCTAAATGGGCCAGCAGTTCGATTTGGTGATGGGGTGGTTCAACGGTCAAAGGGTATGGGATCCATTGTGTTATGTAGTGATTGGTTACCAACATCGATCACTCTAACTAATGTTCTCTACATACCTCACTGTCCGGTGAACCTCCTGTCAGTAAATGCTGTGGCTCATTCTCTCCACTGCCAGGTTTCTTTTGATAGTCTTAGTTGCACTGCCACTCAGGGCTCTACTGTTCTCTGGTCTTTCCCTGCCTCCAGTGATGGTGTTTACAAGTTTGCATGTAGGCCTTGTGGCACCACCCGTGGCTGTTTGAGGGTTGCTGAAGATTATCCAGCTTTTGCTCTTGATGTTGATGAGGACGGTGGAGTTGTTATCCCTACCACTCCTGCATGGCTGTGGCATAGGCGGTTGGGTCACCCCGGCTATGATGCCATGCGCAGACTTGTCAGGAAAGGTATGGTTAAGAACTTACCCCTCACTCTCAGTCAGGTGCAGAAGCTGGCTAAGATCCCATGTGATGCTTGTCAGAAGGCTAAGGGCAAACGTCTCCCTTTTCCTAAAGAAAGCACCACTAAGATCCGTGCACCTCTCCAACGCCTTCACTTAGACATCATGGGACCGGTTCATATTAGGGGCCTGCGTGGGGAGTTTTATATTTTGTACCTCACAGACCAATACTCTGGCTATGCTGAGGTATTGTGCTTGAGGACCAAGGATGAAGCTCCCTTAGCAGTCCAAACTATCATCCTCAGATGGATTAATCAGCTGCATGGGTTTGCCTTTAAGTGTCTGAGGTCTGACAGGGCTAAGGAGTTTATTGTTAAGTGGTTCGAGGATTGGCTGTCATCGGTTGGGGCAGTGCATGAGTTATCGTTGGCATACACTGCACAGCAGAATGCAACTGTGGAGAGGTACAATGGGGTCTTGCAGTCTGTAGCTAGAAGCATCCACCTGGAGTCTAAACTAGCTAAGTCTTTCTGGCCCTATGCCTTCCTAGCTGCTTGTTACCTTCGTAATCGGCTGCCCAATCAGGGAGACAAGACTCCCTACGAGCTGTTTTTTGGGGTCGTGCCTGATGTGTCGTTGTTGCGTGTGTTTGGTTGCCCTTGCTACGTCAGTCAATGGGAAAAAGCGCAACAAGCTAGACGAAAGGGCGTTATCTGGTAGACTGGTTGGGTATTCCCTGGTGAGTAAGGGTTATTTTGTTTGGGTTCCTAAGTTGCGCCAGGTAGTAGAGAGTCGTGATGTACTCTTCTATGAACAGTTTAGCTATAACTGTATTCCAGGGCTATCTCCCTATGACGGGTCTCCGTATGTTTCTCGCATCCCTGCCGCTATCAACGGACACATGCCTGAGTCTGCAGTTAATTCCTTAGACCCTTTGCTAACCCCAATTGTCGACCGCTGCCCTGGTCATGGGATGACCTTGCGTCCCAGGTCAGGGGCTGATGGTGCTGCATTGCGTGTGAAGGCACTGGGCGGGCGGGATTCCGATGTCCATTCAGATAAGATTTTACCCGAATCTCAGGGGGTCGCCAGGCCCTCCTCTGCGCCACGTTCCGTCGGCGAAGCTCTAGGATTACGACAGTCTCAGATCATAGTGGAGCCTGTACCAGGTCCATTGCCTAATAGTCGCCAACCTCCGACCACCTCGGATGGCTCGCAGGTATTGTTAATCCCTTCGCCTCCTGCCATCCCTGGTGGATTATTCGGGTCAAGCCCATGTGATGATGTAGCCGTTGCCGATAGCGCAAGTGATGATCTTGAACATTGGTCGGGTTCCGATACTGCGCATGGCTGGGGTGTTCCGGTCGACCCAGGCTTCGTTGAGATAGAGGCAAATAAGGCCGGCCTTGTTCAACCAGGCAGTAGTTCTGCACTGGGGGCTATACTACCTGTTACTGCTGATACTGCTGATATCCCCGCTGCTCATGTACAAGTAAACTGCTTGTACGTGGGAGCATATATTTCCACCTCCACTGAACTAACCTATAAAGCTGCCATGCTTCCTACCAACCCTGACAGGGATCAATGGCTGCTTGCTATGAAGGATGAGATGGCGTCCCTACATGCCCATGGTACTTGGGCTCTCACTCCACAGCCTCCTAATCAGAGGGTCCTGTCTGGCAGGTGGTTGTTTGTGAAAAAGGTTGGGGTTGATGGATCTGTGCGCTTCAAGGCACGTTTTGTGGTCCGTGGTTTTCTGCAGCGTCCTGGGATGGACTTTCATGACGTATATGCCCCCGTTTCTTCTAAAGCAGGTCTGAGGGTGCTCCTTGCTGCCATCACTCATAGGAAGATGTTTGTTCGGCAGCTGGACATCAAGACTGCATTTCTGAATGCTAAGCTAGAACCTGGTCTGGACCTGTACTGCCACCAGCCTGAGGGCTTTAAGGTACTTGGTCCTAACGGTGTTCCCCTTGTGTGCAAACTGATCAAGTCCCTTTATGGTTTGAAACAGGCGCCCAGGGCTTGGAGTAGGGATGTCAAGCGGGTTTTGGTTGCACATGGGTTTACTATGTGCAAGGCAGAACCTGCTCTGTATTTTAGGAGGGATTCTATTGGTGGGTGGAGCTATGTCCTGACCTATGTTGATGATTTTATCTGTGCTTTTAGTGAGCTGGATAGGTATGCTTTGCTGATCAAGGCTATGAGGAAGGCTGGCTGGGAGGTCAAAGAGATGGGTGTACCGGTTCAGTTCCTATCATTGGACATGGCTGTTACACTTGACTCTGACGGCAGGTGTGTTCAAGTCAACCTCTCCCAGCACTCTTACATTGTTGATCTGGTGGAGCAATTTGGTCTCACTGCTGCTGCCAAGCCCAAGTTTGCTGCCCCCATGGCCAAGTGCACCGTCACTGACCCTCCTGGGGAACCCCTGGTCTCCAACAGCCAGTACCTCTCTCTTGTGGGTGCTTTGCTTTACCTGGCTACTTGCACCAGGCCTGATATTTCTTTTGCTGTGAGCTACCTGTCCAGGTTTTCTGCTCGCCCTACTGCTCCCCTCTGGGGGGCAGCCAAGCGTTTGCTCTTGTATTTGAGGACACATTCCCACCTGGGCCTCACTTACACCCACAGCCCTGAGTTCTCTTTTACTGTCTTTAGTGACTCATCCTTTGCTGATGATGGGTCTGACAGGAGGTCTCAGACTGGCTTTGCTGTGCTGGCTGGGGGGTGCATCGTGAACTGGATGAGCAAGAGGCAGCCTACTGTTGCCATCAGCTCTAGTGAGGCTGAGTATCAGGCCCTGCCTCAGGCTGCCAGGGAGGTGCAATGGTTGAAGAAGTTGAGGGTGGATCTGGGTCTGCCTTGTGATTTGGTTACCATTCAGGGTGACAACTTAGGGTCTCTGAGTTGGGCCAATGACTGGCAGCTCCTCCCTCGCAGCAAGCACATTGATGTTATTCATCACTACATCAAGGAGCTGGTGGAGGATGGTCAACTGGACGTTGCCTATGTTAACACCAAGGACAACTGTGCTGACCCCTTCACCAAGCCCCTTGATCCTGCTGTGTTCTGGAGGTTTGTCCGAATGCTTGGACTGACCGCTTCTTCTTAGGGTCATTTTGTTTTCTGGTTACATCGGTTTCTTTGGTTATCATTGTTTGGCATTAGGTTCCTATTCCCGGATCGGGTTTTCTATACCGTTGTTACCCATCTTTGATATTCGGTTTTCATCTTTTTCTCACTTGGCAAATTTTTGGTTTTTGCCTTGTTTCATTCCTTCCTATAACCCTTTGGGTTCCATTTGAGGTTCTCTCGATTTTTCGGAGTTCTTTGATTTTTTTTTTTAATCTGTTACATATAGTTCTATGTCCCCAGTGCCATAGGTGGAGAAGTCATATTGTATGTCACCTGTGTCATAGGTGGAGTGTCAGCATGAATTGCGGTGCTCTCACGTGTTTTATGACTTGGTGACTACTTCTGTACTTCCTTAGAACTATCGGCTCTCCCAGTCCTGTGCCAGCTTCCCGTAGTGACAGCTTCCCTGTAGACTGTGTCATCCTTGAGTGACTCAGTGACAGCTTCCTGTTGGCTGCGTCACCGGTCTAGCCTGTACCCTGTTAGGTTCCTGGCTGCCGCCCCCTTTCACCACTGGTGCCCCTTTATGGGTCTCCTGTGCTTGTAATGCTATTCTCGTCTCCGTGTATAGATTGGCGCGTCTGTTCCGCTGCAACATCTCTGTCCACTCTTCGGAGTGCTTTATAGCTGATAGGGGGTGCCTTCAAAACCCTCGTGCTTTCGTGTTATAAAATTGGATGGTCGGCAGGCTGTGCTGCTGTCCAGTCTCGGCAGTGATTTGCTGAGTTTATGTAACGAACCCTCTCTCTCTCTCTCTAAAGTTTGTAGAGCCTTTCTAGCAAGGCTGTGTGTTGGCTGCATATAGCCAACATGTCTGCCCTGTCAGCGGGGGTGGGTTCCTTTATCTTAGATGTGTGTGCATGCTTGCGGATTCTTGTTAGCTTGGTTTTGTGGACTCTTTGCGTGTAGTCTGGATTTTCCCTTTACTCCTTAGGGTGTGTTTGGTTGTTCTCCTAGGCACTCTTTTCCTTATTTGCAAGAAGGCGTTGCTGGGTTGATTAGCGCTTTTTTCTGTCAGGGGCACTATCGCTGCATATTAAGGTGCTCATAGCGCGTGCCCTTGGTTGGTCTTTATCTCTTTTGGCTCAGCCCTCTTCTCTTGTGTTTGTTGGGCTTGGTGCTTTGGATTGCCTGCCTCAGCATGCCTCCCCTTCACGCTCTTCTTTCCGCCTCTATTTTGTTTTCAGGTTTGTGGGGGTGCCTTCACAACCCTAGTGCAACCGTGTTATACAATTTGATGGTCGGCAGGCTGTGATGCTGTCCAGTCTCGGCAGTGATTTGCTGAGTTTATGTTACGAACCCTCTCTCCAGGTAATAATATTTTTCTGCCGATGAGCAGAGCAGCCAAATTGCTGGCTGAAGCTATGTAACCAAGTCTAAGTAGATATTCTGCAGTTGTGCCCTCGAGGTGGGGTGGCTTATGTGTGCATGCTCGAGCGGAGGGGTGGCGGACTGGGGGAGAACATTACATTACATGTTAAAGTCTACTTGACACCGCGAGGGTGAAGAGATGCATGATAGTCTTCGTTGACAGTGGTAGCGACTTGAGGGTCCGTGCAGTTGACAGGGGTAACCCTTATACCAACGCAAGTGTGGCTGTCAACCACACGCAAGGGCAGAGAACTACAATGGGAAGTATAACACGGGAGTATAGGACTACATTGTGGAGGACTAATTCTCTACCCAAGTGCACATTTAAAACAATTATTCAAGCATCAAGCACAGGCTCGAAACACCCTTTTGTAATGGAATACTAGCTACTTCAATGCATCAAGGCTCAAGAATATTTCCCGACTGCTTTCTGCAATGAAGTTGGATGCGAGGTTCCTTGTTGCCATTCTCCATGTTGCCCAACACTTTGGCCAGATGGAGTCTGCAGCGGTAGCTGCAATACATGACAGAAATACCAACATGACAGCAGCAACTGTGTATCAGTGTTTATATACCTCCCGAAGACAATACAAGTAATGCAAACCAGGGTCCATGAGTTCTTGCGTGGCCGCTATGCAAATGCACGCCACCTATTCGTCCACCCAAACAGCCAATATGTTGAGTATCAGATAGCGGCTAACACATGGGGGTAACATAGGCATTTGAAGTGTTAGTGTTAGTGCTTGTCTTTCCGTTCAGCTACGAGCAGCAGCATCTAGGCAGCTCCTCTGACTGCGCAATTTTTAAGCTGACATAATCAGCTTTCCAGAACTTCTGAAATAGTCGTGGAGCTAAGTCGGCCCAGAGAGCTGCCTAGAAGCTGCCATGGATAGCCGAAAATAAAAACCCTGTCAAGGGTGAACTGATTAATCCGCTTGTGACGCTTCCTGGTTTCCAGAGGCATCACAGAAGGGGACTTTATATAGGGAACGGCAATATGATATATCATATTATCATATGATGCTGGCAGAATGACTAGGCTTAACTGTTACCGTTTAGATACAATATCATTTGATGCAATATGTAGGAAATCATACTCATCTTTGGCCAACATCATATGATATGCCGGTCCCTAACTATATAGGGTTTAGGGTTTATATAATATTTTTAGTATGAAGTCTTAGGCCAATTTCCCTCCTCAAGTAGTATGCATATTTCCTCATAGCAATCCCCACTTCTAGATATTTATATCCCCCACCTCACATAACATGCATATTTCCTCATAGCAATCCCCACTTCTGGATATGTCTACCCCCCCGCCTCACAACACGGCATATTTCCTCATAGCAATCCCCACTTCTGGATATCTATACCCCCCTCATCACACAAGATACACATTCCTCCTAGCCATCCACACTTTTGGACATTTATAAACTCAAGTGAGAAAGAGCCGAGAACGTTAAGGTCACAACAATGTTAGCAATCAGCGAGACACGTTTCGTGAGTGTCACAACAGCATAAATACGCACGTGTGGTGGCCAACTTCATTTCCAGTGTTCGCACAAATAGCGGAACTGAGACAAGAAAGATAAAGCGCTGAATATGTGCTGTTGAGTGAAATGGCACATCACAAATAATCACGAATGTCGGCTTAATTCATTTTCAGTGCTGGGGGAACTGAGTCGAGTAAGAGCTGAATGTGTGCTGTTGAGTTGAGTGGCAAAACAGCACGCATGCTCACCAATGGTAGATTAATCCACTTCCACTAATGATAGATGGTGAAATGAGACGAAAAAGGGCCCGCGCTGAGTGTGTGCTGTTGTGTGAGGTGGAACAACAGCAAACATGATGACGAATATCGACTTAATTCAATTGCTGACAAGTGGGGGCACTGAGACGAAAAAGAGTCGAGGGCTGAATGTGTGCTGTTGTGTTGTGTGGCACAACAGCACACATGCTCATGTTGGCTAAATATATTTTCACTGCCCACACCGGCTCACAGATAGGGGAACTAAGGCTAGAAAGAGACAAGCACGAATATCAGAACGCGGAAAGCATGCATTTATATTTGCTGCTGATATTTATCGGAACTGAGGCCTGGATGAAGCAAGAGCTGCCTGTGTGCTGTTGTGTTGAGTGTCACAACAGCAAACATGCTCACGACTGTTGGCTTAAATCATACTTGCAGCTGATGTTTATCGGAACTGAGGCCTGGATGAAGCAAGAGCTGAATGTGTGCTGTTGTGTTCAGTGTCACGACAGCAAACATGCTCACGACTGTTGGCTTAAATCATATTTGCAGCTGATGTTTATCAGAACTGAGGCCTGGATGAAGCAAGAGCTGAATGTGTGCTGTTGTGTTCAGTGTCACAACAGCTAACATGCTCACGACTGTTGGCTTAAATCATACTTGCAGCTGATGTTTATCGGAACTGAGGCCTGGATGAAGCAAGAGCTGAATGTGTGCTGTTGTGTTCAGTGTCACGACAGCAAACATGCTCACGACTGTTGGCTTAAATCATATTTGCAGCTGATGTTTATCAGAACTGAGGCCTGGATGAAGCAAGAGCTGAATGTGTGCTGTTGTGTTCAGTGTCACAACAGCTAACATGCTCACGACTGTTGGCTTAAATCATACTTGCAGCTGATGTTTATCGGAACTGAGGCCTGGATGAAGCAAGAGCTGAATGTGTGCTGTTGTGTTCAGTGTCACGACAGCAAACATGCTCACGACTGTTGGCTTAAATCATACTTGCAGCTGATGTTTATCGGAACTGAGGCCTAGATGAAGCAAGAGCTGAATGTGTGCTGTTGTGTTCAGTGTCACGACAGCAAACATGCTCACGACTGTTGGCTTAAATCATATTTGCAGCTTTTATAACAAAACTGAGACATGGAAGAGGCAAGAGCTGAATGTGTGCTGTTGTGTTCAGTGCCACAAATGCACACATGCTCACGACTGTTGGCTTAATTTATTTTCACTATCAAAAGATGACTTTATCCCCGTTTCAACAAATGGCTCCATGGTTGAGCTCCTTCAGAAGGTACCTGAATTCAAATCCCTACATGTGCGCTTTCATCTTCACGGTCGCTGACAACCGCCATGGAGCTTTGTACAGGTAGAGTAGCAGCCCGTTCTCTACCGCCATTATTACCACGCCCTACCAGGCGTTATCATTACTATGGATGACTATCTTAAGCACAGAGAAACGGACATGTAGGATGACGCCACAGTCCGATCCTAAAGTTATATTTTAAAGGTTGAAGTTATCTTTGTATCTCTCTTATTTACTTCAATTTATACATGGTGGTATGTATGTATTGATTTAAGTTTATATGTGGTATACATATATTGTACTTTTTTAATCTTCCAATCGTGATCTCACTCAAAATATTACCCTTTCATGCATTGGGGTGACTAGGGTTGAAGATCAGTAACACTTTTGTATATTCGACGCACCAACCAACTCCGAATAAGTGCGATTATGTTGGTTGAACATTGTTCGTGGTTGGCCCCGTTGCAAGCTAACTGCAATAAGGCATACTATTCATCTATTCAGGTGGGTTCGACACAGGGGGTCCCCACACTGCTATGGGGTGTTCAGATTTTTTGTTCCGACTTGATTGATTAGTTCCAGATTTGTCTTCTTCAGATACAACATTGTTGAGCGAAGACTGGCTCTTGATTCGTTCCATCACAGAAAAATAAGATTACCTCTCAGCAAACTTCGTCAAGCAAAGACTGGCACTTGATCAGTTTCATCAGAGATAGTTGAGATTACCTCTCAGCAAACGTTGCCCGGCGAAGACTGGCACTTGATCAGTATCATCAGAGACGGTTGAGATTACCTCTCAGCGAACATTGTCGAGCGAAGACTGGCACTTTGATCAGTTTCATCAGAGATAGTTGAGATTACCTCTCAACAAACGTTGCCGGGCGAAGACTGGCACTTGATCAGTTTCATCAGAGACGGTTGAGATTAACTCTCAGCGAACGTTGTTGAGCGAAGACTGGCACCTGATCAGTTTCATCGGAGAAGGGAGAAAGCCAGATGGCTCCTTAGCAGCTTCTTTGGCTCGTGCGGGGGTGCTGTTTGCTCGCTCACCGGACAACACCCGTGGATCCTTTAGGGTAACAGGAACGCGGCTGGTGCCCATTAGCGCAAAGGAAGGATGAGAAACACAGCTCATAGGCTTGCTGTTATCGGCAGACTCGGGTGCAAGAGTCATGACAATGTCGACGGCCTTGCGAGGTGGTGGTGGTGGGTGCTCACAACTTCCCTGGCCAATTTGATTCTCAAAGGATTGTATAGTAGACGATGAAGCTGGAATCCAATAACTGCCACCCTGCAAGAACGGAAGGAAGAGGAACAGTCAGACAGGATGACGGCAAGCTCTGGCCTGAAGATGCTTCACACCGATAGAGAGCCTGAACCAAAACAACTAGAAACGACAACAACACAACAACGACACAAAGCAGCAACAATTAGTCAATGCTCGAGGGCCACTAATACACAAAGCCAGTTCGGGACTCCTTCCCAGTAAAGACGCTTCTTGCTGTCCCCCATGAACATAACACAAATATTGTTTGACTTCAAACAAGCCACAAGGAAGTCACTCACTGTAGAAGCATCAAGGTTTGGAAGGCGGGGAGTGCTTTCAAGGATGGAAGGGTGCCGTAAACTGGGTGAAGAGCTCCTACCTATCAAAAGAGCGTCGCATATCGTCCTCAACACGGATATCAAAGAGGTCTGGTTGCTGGAAAATAAGCTCGAGTAGATCCATAGGCTCTGTTTCAGCAATGACAATCGCCTCAAGGGCTGGGAGCTGAAGGCTCAGCTCAACACCCTCGACCGGCTCTTTCTCGACCTGGAAGTTCCCTTCCCTGTTCCCTCCCATGTCCACTCCCCCTCCCTTGAGCAAGGGCACACCGTTGAGGACTTGGCAGGCTGAGTCAGCCAGGCTATGATGCACGTCACTAGCTGGTAGAGGGAGGAGTGTTTCGGGGGGACACTCGTCGCCACCCTTCGATGACGACAACCAACCCTCATAAGTAGCCTCGATCCTTGTACTTCCTGATGTACAAGCATCACACAGCTCTGAGGACATGGTAGGCAAGTCTGCGGTTTGGTTGCAACCAGAGCAAGTAAGGTTCTTGAGGTGCACAGCGGCATCCGTCACTGTCATCTTAGCGGAGTCCCCAGAACCTCCACCAGGCTTGGTAGTAACCCCCAGAGAAACTGGAGTGCTCTCCACCTGGATCTCAGTTGCGGAGGTAGGCAGGGGGGGCATAGGCTTGGAGAGAGGTACGTTGCTCGACTCGCAACGCTTGGCATTCTTGTTGAGGCTGAAAAAATAGGGAAGCTCCATGATCTGTGCAGCAGTGAGCCTTCGCTTGGGATCAGGGTGGAGACAAGCAGTGATGACTTCCCACATCATAGGCTTCAAGCCATTGAGCCTGAAATCATGGATGCAGCAATGGGGGTAAGGACAACTATTTGTGTATATAAGATTTTCACCCCAGGAAGTACATAGAACAGCGCCCACAAGAATTTCACCCCAGGAAGTACATAGAACGCCCACAGGATTTTCACCCCAGGAAGTACATAGAACAGCGCCCACAAGAATTTCACCCCAGGAAGTACATAGAACGCCCACAGGATTTTCACCCCAGGAAGTACATAGAACAGCGCCCACAAGAATTTCACCCCAGGAAGTACATAGAACGCCCACAGGATTTTCACCCCAGGAAGTACATAGAACAGCGCCCACAAGGTTCAGAACAAAAGGTGGAGAAAGTCCTACAGAAGTAGGAAGTTCACGTTGGAAAGGCATCTGGTATCTGCAACATTTTCCAGCGATCAGTCCTGAAACTTATTGGGTTGGCTTGATGTACAGGTGCAGGTACAGATGCAGGTATAGGTACAGGGACAGAGACAAATGGAGGTTGGGGAAGAGGGCGTGTAGTCAGGTACAGGTACATGTGCAAATGTAGGTGGGAAAGGAGGGCTTGTGGTCGTACAGCTAATGATGTTCTTCATTGGCTGATCCTTCTTTGGCTGTGCAGTAAAGCATGTACTACATGATTGTGAGCACACCACCACACATAAATAGCCCCCCTACACCCGCCCCCCCCCCCCCCCCCTACACTCACCCACATGCTCCCCCCCCACCCCCCAACAAACACGAACACGCATTCACACACACACCACCTCCCTACGCCTGCTCACAGCCACTTCTGGCTCACCTGGATGTCAACGGAGAGTTCTCACTTTCCCTGGGCTGCCTCAGGGACAAGTCTAGATCGTGGATGAGGGTGACCTGGCGATATGACAGACCCCCCAGGGTACACAGCACCTGCCAAAGTTGGTCAACGTTGGACTGGCCTCGGAAAAGGGCACTGCCAGTCAGCATTTCAGCGAAGATACATCCAACAGCCCAAACATCGACGGCGGAGCTGTATTGGTCTCCTACCAGAACCTCAGGTGCGCGATACCACCTGCAACCAAGACAGAAGCATTTGTGTTAACAAGACAATCCAAAGGTACCGTAGCGGTACTGTTACCTGTACCCTGGACCTCTAGAAGAAACCGGTAGCTACACTGAAGGTGTGTGGTTTCATCTAGAGAAGGACGGTATCTACACAGGTGTATGGTTTCATCTAGAGAAGGACGGTAGCTATACTGAAGGGGTGTGGTTTCATCTAGAGAAGGACGGTAGCTATACTGAAGGTGTATGGTTTCATCTAGAGAAGGACGGTATCTACATAGAAGGTGTATGGTTTCATATAGAGAAGGACGGGAGGACAGAGAGACAGTCAACAGCTAAATGCTGACAGTTCACTCGACTCAATGGGGACCCTCTTTACATTACATTACATGTTAAAGTCTACTTGACACCGCGAGGGTGTACGAGACTCTGTGCTTTAAACAAAAAGAAAAAGCACCCACAAAGCAAAAACCCCCACTACATCAGGGGTGTGTCGAGGACAAACAAACCAAACTCCCAACCACCTTATTGGTGGCGTAGGTATTAAACCCTCTTGAACACATCTGATGATGATGATGATGATGATGATGGTGATGATGATTGCATTTTTATTACATTTTTACTGGTGCCCTAGTGAACTCCCTACGTGCCAGTGGTCTGACACACATCTGATGATGATGATGATGATGATGATGATGAATACATTTTTATTACATTTTTATTACATTTTTACTGGTGCCCTGGTGTACTCCCTACGTGCCAGTGGCCTGACACACATCTGATGATGATGATGATGATTACATTTTTATTACATGTTTACTGGTGCCCTAGTGAACTCCCTACGTGCCAGTGGTCTGACACATATCTGATGATGATGATGATTACATTTTATTACATTTTTACTGGTGCCCTAGTGAACTCCCTACGTGCCAGTGGCCTGGCACACATCTGATGATGATGATGATGATGGTTACATTTTTATTACATTTTTACTGGTGCCCTGGTGTTCTCCCTACGTGCCAGTGGCCTGACACACATCTGATGATGATGATGATTACATTTTATTACATTTTTACTGGTGCCCTAGTGAACTCCCTACGTGCCAGTGGCCTGACACACATCTGATGATGATGATGATGATGATTACATTTTATTACATTTTTACTGGTGCCCTAGTGGACTCCCTAAGTGCCAGTGGCCTGACGATGGAAATGACTAAGGGACGCCTGCACAGATTTGAGTCAGGGCTTTTAATCTCCACTATATAGCGATCGCTAGGTTTGACCCCCTAATGGCGAAATGTTTGCCCTGAAAATGTGTAAAACTTTTTTTATATGCCCTTGAAAGCTGTAAAAGCTATAAAAGCACTAAAACGCTGTCCCTGGAAAAGGCCTTACGACCACCAAGCTAGAAAAACCTAACTTTCAGATTTTAAAAAACTGTTTTGAGTCAGGGACATCTCCACTTCCAGACATCAGATTGGAGCACAGGTTATCTTTTCCGAAACAAGTAAGCGCCAGTGGCCTGAGGATGGAAATGACTAAGGCATGTCTGCACTCGTTCAGAGTCAGGGACATCTGAACTTCCAGACATCAGATTGCAGCATAGGTTATCTTTTCCGCTACAAGTGCCTGTGGCGTGACGATGAAAATGACTAAGGCAAGTCTGCACACATTTGAGTCAGGGACATCTGTACCTCCAGACATCTGATTGTAGCATAGGTTATCTTTTCCGCTACATGTAAGCGCCAGTGGGCTGACCATGGAAATGACTAAGGCTCGTCTGCACGCATTTGAGCCAGAAACATCTGCACTTCCAGACATCTGATTGCAGCATAGGTTATCTTTTCTGCCACAAGTAAGTGCCTGTGGCCTGACAATAGAAATTACTGAGGCACGTCTGGACACATTTGGGTAAGGGGCATCTTTACGTCCAGACATCTGATTGCAGCATAGGTTATCGTTTCCGCTACAAGCAGCTTCTAGGCAGCTCTCTTGGCTTGCCATTCAGCTGAACCTAGTGCACTTTGAAGCTGACACGACCAGCTGTTGAGAGTGCTGGAATATATGGCGGAACACAGTGTCTGGCTTGGGAGCTGCCTAGAAGCTGCAGAGAAAGGCCAGAAAAAAGCCCTGGATTGCAGTTCTCCCCTTGTCCATACACTCATGTTGGTCCACTATAAAGTTGGATCAATAAAAAGGTGGCGCAGGCAGAGGCTTGCAGTCCAGACAGAAGACTCACCTTGTGGTGACATAGGGTGTGTAGGCACGCTCCTCGCTGGCATCATCGGTGGCTGTGCACCTAGCAAAGCCAAAATCACAGATCTTCAAGTCTCCATCGTTGGTCACAAGCAAGTTGCCAGGCTTGAGGTCTCGGTGAATGACCTGAGAATGAAATACGGGCAGCGGGCAGATTAAAGACGCTTTCTGAAGGGTCAATTATGAGCATGTGGTTTGGCTGATCGGAGGTAACTGAACTAGCAGGGTGAACATTTTGTACTGTATTGATTTGGCAGATTATAGCTTCCTGAACTAGCAGGGTGGAATTGTTGCACTGTTTTGAACTGACGAGTCACATGATGGTACATAGTATAGTTGTTGTCGCATGTTACTCTACAGTCCATTACACTAAAACAGAAAGGCCATAGCATAAGCATTTCACATTGATCAAAACCTGATTGCAGCAACAAAAAGGAATTCCAAGAAGGCACTCACCCCACAGCCATGCATGTACTTCAGGGCGTCCAGCATCTGCCATGTCCGCAGCTTGACTTGCTCTCTGGGCAACCCGTGCCTGTAATTAGCAAGCTCCTCATGCAGGTTCTTCTCAACATGTTCCATGGTCATGAACACTCTCTTGCTCTTGGTGGCATATGCTTTAACAGCGGACAATATTGGGATGATTGAGAGATCTCAGCAATTGGATCTCACGCATAGCCAGGGAATAGAATTTGGGATCTGCAGGGGAACAGAACGAAATCCAGGTTGTTGCAGGTTAGATAAACAGACGAAATTTCCGAAAGAAAGCTAAGGGAGAAAGGGCAGGGGAAGAGAAAGCAGAAAATGAGAGTTGAGAGGGTGGTAGTGAGGGGAGGGGAGGGGAGAGGGGAGGAGGGAGGAATGTAAAACCTTAGCGAATAATTGGCAATGGGGGGGTTGAGCTGCCGATGCCTTAGATTGCTGAAGACACAATTGGCAGCCGAGGCCTGTATCAGGATAACAGCTTCCAGCCTTCGACATACCTTGCGTGTATTTGAATTCTTTCAGGGCGAACTGCGCCTCGGTCTTTCGGTCGACACACGACCACACAGACCCGTACCCGCCTTCACCCAGCTTATCTCGAATGGTAACATCCTGTTGGCACAGCAATTGGTCGATGGTGATATCAGTAGCAGATAAGGAGCAAGTGAGGACACACAGGATAAATCAGAGGTAACCCTTAAGCTCTTGACCCATCTCATGAAGCGAGTCGATATCCGCTCCACGCTTCTTGGAACATTACTCTTCTCCCACAGGCAAGAACCAACAGGAAAAAGAATAGCGACACGTGTTGGGGGCAATTTTTCTACCGATGTTGCGGAATCTCAGTAAAGTCGCGCTACCAGACCAAGATTCACAACAGCAGGTTTCCAAGGAACAAATTTATAGCTAACGAGTATTCAATTCAATGGGTCTCATAACCGAGCCGCGATTCAGCACCGAGTGCGAAGTTCGTGCTAACTTCCGGGGGGTGAAGCATTTATCCCGCGCCACAGAAATCTGGACAAACGTGACCAGTGATCGAACAACTTTCTACCTCACCTGTAACAGTGAGTGAGGTGGCTGGGGCGCCACCTCAATCATAGATACCATGCAGAGCTTGAAACCCTACGCTGACAATGGAAGGGGTCGTTTCTTCGTCAGGATTGGTGGGTGGCAGAACGGGCAAGGTTTGAGTTCACGAGAAAAAGGAAAGACCGACTCGGGCACTTACCTGAGTACTGGATCCTCGGATAGCTTGGACTCTCAGCGCCTGAGAGTCGAGTAGATCAGCTTGGACAGCAAGGCCGGACAGAAATGGAGGTATCGCAGCGCAATGAACTTCGCAGCTCAGCAGGTAGACAAGACTCTGCCGAGAGTGGGGTTCTCGCAATGTCTAAGCTCGGCCAATTAAGGAATGCGGACAGAGGTACCGAATGCACGGTCTATTATTATTAAGCTTGGTAACAAGCAAGCGAGGGGGATTTCAAGTTCAAGTAAAGGCGAGAGGGACGTCGTGCTCTCGGGTGAAGGCTCCAATTTCTTGGGTGTTTTTATATAAGCCAGAAATTATGCGGCAGCTCATACTAGTTCGAGCTGCAGCAGGCCCAATTGTACGGGCACACCTAACGAAGGCGATTCTTACATTACGAAGGCGATTCGTAAGATATTTCCAGACCTATTTCTCTGGATATTTCCACCCCCCGAGGGGAATTTCAATTTCAAGTAAAGGCGAGAGGGACGTCGTGATCGCGGATGAAGGCTCCAATTTCTTAGGTGTTTATATATAAGCCAGAAATCATGCGGCAGCTCATACTAGTTCGAGCTGCAGCAGGCCCAATTGTACGGGCACACCTAACGAAGGCGATTCTTACATTACGAAGGCGATTCGTAAGATATTTCCAGACCTATTTCTCTGGATATTTCCACCCCCCGGCGCCGACCTCCTGTCAAGAAGCGGCCAGGAAGAGAAAGCTGGCCGTATGAGTCGTGATGAGGGTCACTGTGTCTGTTCGAGCTGCCAGCGTCAGCTTCTCATGGTCAGCGTCACTCATTCCCGGCTGTACAGGGCTCCCTGGCCGGACCTTCCTGGCCGCTTCTTTCACAGGAGGTGCTCATCGTCACTTCATTCCCGTCAGATCGAGCAATTTTTTGAGCAGTTTTTTCAGTTAGACCAGCTCCAGTTATAGTGTAACCTTTCTCGAAAATAATCACGTAATTTCCGAGGCTAGACACGGATCGTCGTGTGATAATCGAGGCGTCTCCAAGACATCGATTGCGACTCTAATCCGTCAATTTGCACTCCTTGTCAAAGCGCTTGATGCGCAAATGTTAGTTACATTGTAAGGTTCCCTCCTATGCTTTGCTTGTCACGATTTCTTCACGAGTGAGACTGAATTGTAATTAATAGCAAGTTCATCGACCGATTCAGATTTCAGGTGAACAGAATCGTCAGGTCCTAAGTGTGTACCAAAGCTTCCGGACGAGACCACACGTGAGTTCTTGCGTTTGCACCCATTAATCGCATGTGTCCGTTTTACACAGACTGTCTACCTATGTTAATATTATCGAGATCCTGCCTCGACTGCAAACAAAAGCAACGGGAGGCCGGAAGCCCAGAATGTTGTCCCGACAGCGAATACGTGAGTTCCCCTTGCACTTATGGATCATTGTGACGGATAGCGATCCTCACCCCTCGTCCCCTCGAGGGGGCGACGACTTCCCGGATGTAGGTGAAGAGACGTAGTAGGACGACTCCTACAGACGGGAAGTCGAACGAAGCGACCTGAACCCTGAAGTTCAGGCGACGAGCGAGATGATGTGACGAGCATATAAGCACGGCCAATATGCTCTGAGGCAGACAATATTAGGGATCATTCCCCTATCATCTCGTTGAACACTTCTGTGTTTGTTAAGACGTATTCATACGTCACAATCATAGTCGCACTTGTTTTTCAATCTCGCAGTTTGGTAACACAATGTATATCAGTACTGCAGTTCATCTCTTGGCAGAACATCTCACTGGGCTGTAATTTTGTTAGGTAAGAGTACTTAATCGATAGAACACAGTTGCAAGCATCAGCAAAACACCCATACAGCCCCGGGTAGAATTGTCTTTTACATTATATCCGTAGCATGCCAGCTCAGCAATGACGTACGAAGGACGGTGTACAAAGTACGCTAAGTAGACAAGAGTGCAAGTGGTCACTTGTTTTTCAATCTCGGCGAGATTGAAAAACAAGTGACCACTTGCACACTTGTTTGATCAAATTGCAGTTGCAGGTTATTCGTGAGTTTTTGTTTTCTGTGCTATAGTTTATATCATTGTCTAGGCTATCGATTTTGGATATATTTGTACATGCGCCTCCTCCCAATTGTGGTCGTGGACCGTTAGTGCTCAGTGCTGCCGACTATCCGTGTCCCTATGCCCGTTATACCATTGAGTTATGTTCCGCTCCTAGCCGACTTGCCGCTAAAAGAGGACCAAATTGCCGTGCGAGTAATTCACGAGTTGCCGTTTTCAGTACTAAAGTTCATCTCAATGCCTTGGCCATCAATTTTTGATTTGTCTATACCTGCGCCTCCTCTTGTACCTCCTCGTGAACCACTCAGTGTTGCTAGCGGATATACCATTGCTTCATGTTCCGCTCCTGGTCGACCTGTGGCTTGAAGAGGGGTGCTACGGGTGGTGCTACCGGGGGGGCTGCTTCTACTTGTCCAGGTGTAGCCGCTAGTCCGATTTCACCTCGGCAGTATTCTACCTCGAGTCGGCAAGATCGCAAAGCGCATCAACATTAGCAGACTTGCTGAGCGCAACTTCTTAAGTAGAATGGCCGAGAGCATCTAAATTAGCAGAATTGCTGAGAGCAGCATCATAAGCAGAATGGCTGAGAGCATCTACCTTCACAGGGTTGCAGAGCGCACCTACCTTCACGGAATCGCACAGTGCACCTACCAAAATTGCAAAGCGCGTCTACCTCAGCAGGATTGCTGAGCGCATCTAACTCAGCAGAATTGCCGAGCGCAACTACCTGAGTATAGTTGCTGAGGTCAACTACCTGAGCAGAATTGCGGAGCGCGAGAACCTCAGCAGAATTGCTGAGCGCATTTTATGTACCAGAATTGCTGAGCGCAACTACCAGAGCAGAATTGCTGAGCGCATCTACCTGAGCAGAAATGCAGAGCGCAAGAACCTCAACAGAATTGCTGAGCGCACCTACCTGAGCAGAATTGCTGAGTGCAAGAACCATCGCAGAATGGCTGAGCGCAAGAACCTCAGCAGAATGGCAGAGCGCATCGAACTTAGCACAATTGCTGAGCGCAAGAACCATAGCAGAATTGATGAGCGCAAGAACCTCAGCAGAATGGCAGAGCGCGAAAAACTTAGTTGAATCGCAGAGCAATTCCCTTTAGCAAAAATGCAGGCATAGAAGCCGTCAGATTATCCATCCATCGATTGAACGCGCCACCGAGGCTACCAAAGCCACCAAGGCAAGGCGTACTGATTTGTCTCCATGTACTACCCGTACTTTTGTACCCCGTAACCTGTCTCGGTTAACCTAAAGTTGTTCGACCGCTCTATTGAAAAACAAGAGTCATGCCTAATTGCCTACCCTTTTGCACACGGTCTCCCTCATTCGCGTTCTTGGATCCAACCTATATATAACAGATCGGTCCTGTGCTCCTACCGCACAGCTCCCAGGCCCCAGCCCCCCCAGCCCCCCCATCACTACTCTCCCCCGGTCAGGTACGAGCCGATTGTTGGTACAAAGGGGTCGGTTGCACCGCAGACGCGGAAGTCAACTTTAGCAATGCGAGGACGGAGTTCTTTAAAAGTGGCTTCTTGTAGTTCATATTTGCAGGCGAAGCAGCATCTCGATCAAAAATCACAGTTGTAGACAGTCTGTTCGTACTCGTTTTCTGGACTACGTGTATGGTCCGTACTCACGATTGTTTAGAGGTCGCGACCTCGGTCGGTCAGACGAGACAGGTTTGGGTCTCTCTGATAGTCGTGTTACAGTTTACGCCTGAAAAACGGCACCTTAACACCCATTAACAACTGGACCCGGATTTCTTATGAATCCGGGTCAACTCAGAAATTACATGGAAAATTAGGGATTTCAAACAATCAAAAGAATCATCCTGAAAATGTCTAAAAAGTGCACTAAAAAACCCAGGACGCTCATAAGCTAATAAAGTCGAAAAGTCAGATGTCAAAAGCATCATCCTGGAAAATTCCAGAAATCGCACTAAAATCAGAAATTTCTCAAATATCAAACGCAATGTCCTGAAAATTCCAGAAAGCGCAGTAAAAAATCAGAATGCTGAAAAACAAATGAAATCGAGAAACCAGGGATTTCCAGGTCTCAAAAGCATCATCCTGAAAAAATCCAGAAATTGAATGAAAATTTTCAGGAAGCTGCAAGCAAGAAATATTGGAAGTCCAAGTTATGAAGGAAGTTATATCAAACAACGAATATTTATAGGGCCTCATCATGATGGTCAGATTCCTCAAATTTTCCAGATTCGGGAAATCATCCTCAAAAATGTCAGAAAATCAGGAATCCACCTGAATGAACCCGGCAAAATACTGAGATCAAAAAAAGCAACCTGTGATCTGAACCTAACCAGAAAGGAAAGGTGTCCCATCCAAATAAATACAGTAGTGAATCCTTTAGGCGGTCCTTTAGTTGATCTTTAACACTTTTTGAAGACCTGGGTCTGCCAAGACCTGTATTTATGCTCATTGTAAACTGCTGACCACGCCCTAGCCATCCTAGAATCAGGGAATGCTGACATGTGTCTTGTCTCTCATTATAAACCAGCCATCCAACTTGACAGTGATCCTTCATTTGTAGATGTCCTCCTAGAACTTTTGTCAAGCGACGACATGCAGACACACGCACTGCCTCATGTATTCCACCTGCATAGCAATAAAGCAAGTTCTTCAGAAATAAATTGTGCATTTAGGGAAAAAGAGGTTCAAATGGATCCTATTAGGTGGTTTATGTACGGCTATCAGAGTTTTTCTCTTCTAGGCGGCTCCCCTGTCTGGCTATTCAGTTTGAACTTGAGTTTAGCTCTGACCAGCAGTTTGGCTGCTCGCCGTCTTCGACAACCTGTAAAATGACTAGCTATTCAGCCAAACTTAACGCAACGTAGGGCAAGTTGAAGTTAACAACCAATTGTATACGGTAATTAATTAATTATTTCGAGGAAAGGAAAGAAGACAGGCGAGGGTATAGTACATACTGCCTAAATATCTGGGTGTAGCAGTCCTGAAGGCTTAGTCCTCAAAGACAAGTCCTATGCAGCATCGCAAGTGACGCAGAAAATTGGCGGAGTGTGTTGGCAACGGAACGACAGGTGGAAACAGAAATGGATAAAAATCCCTAACGGTATGATATGCCAGAATGAAGTCAAGGAGAGGACGACGTAGAAGATGCATTAAGCAGTGGTACCATGATGAGCCCAATGACCTATCAGCCTGAATACACTCCAGAGAGTGGACAGAGATGCTTGCGTGAAGCAGGCGCGCCAATCTATACACGGAGACGAGAATAACGTTACAAGCACAGGAGACCCATCAAGGGGCACCAGCGGTGAAAGGGGCGGCAGCCTGTAACGTAATAGGGTACAGGCTATACAGCGCGTGTCAGGGGAACCAGTGACACAGCCTACAGGAAGCTGTCACTGTGTCATGAAGGATGACACAGTCTACGGGAAGCTGGCACAGTACTGTCAGGACCGATAGTTCTAAGGGATTATATAAGTAGTCACCAAGTCATAAAACGAGTGAGAGCACCGCTATTCATGCTGATACTCCACCTATGACGCAGGTGACACACAATACTACTACTCCACCTATGGCACTGGGGACATAGAACTATATGTAACATAATAAAAAAAAAAAAAACGGAGAACTCCGAAAAAACGAGAGAACTTCAAATGAAACCCAAAGGGTGAAATGAAGGAATGAAACAAGGCAAAAAACCAAAGTCTGCCAAGAGGGAAAAAGAGGACAAACCGAATATCAAAGTTGGGTAACAACGGTATAGAAAAACCGATCCGGGAATAGGAACCTAATGCCAATCAATGATAACAAAAAAACTACGAAAGGAACCAAGAAAAACAAATCCTAAGGAGAAGCGGACATTCCAATTTCCAAACATTCGGATAAACCGCCAGAACACAGCAGGGTCAAGGGGCTTGGTGAAGGGGTCAGCACAGTTGTCCTGAGTGTTAACATAGGCAACATCAAGCTGGCCATCCTCCACCAGCTCCTTGATGTAGTGATGAATAACATCAATGTGCTGGCTGCGGGGAAGCAGGTGCCAGTCATTTGCCCAACTCAGAGACCCTAAGTTGTCACCCTGAATGGTAACCAGGTGACAAGGCAAGCCCAGATCCACCCTCAACTGCTTCAACCATTGCACCTCCCTGGCAGTCTGAGACAGGGCTTGCTACTCTGCCTCACTAGAGCTAATGGCCACAGTGGGCTGCCTCTTGCTCATCCAGTTCACCAGGCTCCCCCCAGCAAGCACAGCATAGCCAGTCTGAGACCTCCTGTCAGACCCATCATCAGCAAAGGATGAGTCACTAAAGACAGTAAAATAGAACCCAGGGCTGTGAGTGTAAGCGAGCCCCAGGTGGGAATGTGTCCTCAAATACAAGAGCAAACGCTTGGCTGCCCCCCAGAGGGGAACAGTGGGCTGAGCAGAAAACCTGGACAGGTAGCTGACAGCAAAAGAAATATCAGGCCAGGTGCATGTAGCCAGGTATAGCAAAGCACCTACAAGAGAGAGGTACTGGCTATTAGAGGGCAGAGGTTCTCCAGGAGGGTCAGTGATAGTGCACTTGGCCATGGGGACAGAAAACTTGGGCTTGGCTGCAGTAATGAGACCAAACTGCTCCACCAGATCAACAATGTAGGAGTGCTGGGAGAGGTTGATCTGAACACACCTGCCATCAGAGTCAAGTGTAACGTTCATGTCCAATGAGAGGAACTGAACCGGTACACCCATCTCCTTGACCTCCCAGCCAACAGCCTCCATAGCCTTGATCAGCAAAGCATACAAGGCCAGTTCACTAAAAGCACAGATAAAATCATCAACATAGGTCAGGACATAGCTCCACCCACCAAAAGAATCCCTCCTAAAATACAGAGCAGGTTCTGCCTTGCACATAGTAAACCCATGTGCAACCAAAACCCGCTTAACATCCATACTCCAAGCTCTGGGTGCCTTCTTCAAACCATAAAAGGACTTGATCAGTTCGCACACAAGGGGAACACCGTTAGGACCAAGTACCTTAAAGCCCTCAGGCTGGTGGCAGTACAAGTCAAGTCCAGGTTCCAACTTAGCATTCAGAAATGCAGTCTTGATATCCAGCTGCCGAACAAACATTTTTCTATGAGTGATGGCAGCAAGGAGTACCCTCAGACCTGCTTTAGAGGAGACGGGGGCATATACATCATGAAATTCCAGCCCAGGACGCTGCAGAAAACCTCGGACCACAAAACGTGCCTTAAAGCGCACATAACCATCAACCCCAATTTCTACACAAATAACCACCTGCCAGACAGGATCCTCTGCTTAGGAGGCTGTGGAGTGAGTGCCCAAGTACCATGGGCATGCAAGGACGCCATCTCATCCTTCATAGCAAGCAGCCACTGTAGCCTGTCAGGGTTGGAAGGAAGCATGGCAGCTTTATAGGTTAGTTCAGATGAGGTAGAAATATATGCCCCCACGTACAAGCAGTGTACTTGTACATGAGCAGCACGTGTATCAGCAATATCAGCAGTATCCGGTAGTAAAGCCCCCAGCGCAGCACTAATGCCTGGTTGAACAGGGCCGGCATTCTTTGCCTCTAAATCAATG
Organism: Chlamydomonas sp. ICE-L; assembly: GCA_013435795.1. Classification (NCBI taxonomy): domain Eukaryota; kingdom Viridiplantae; phylum Chlorophyta; class Chlorophyceae; order Chlamydomonadales; family Chlamydomonadaceae; genus Chlamydomonas; species Chlamydomonas sp. ICE-L. The sequence continues at coordinate 908,521 of JACBWV010000909.1, read as the reverse complement.
AATCCTGGGTTGACTGTAACACCCCAGCCATACGCAGTATCAGAGCCAGACCAGTGTTCAAGATCATCACTCACTCCACGTGACGGCTAAATCATCGCAATGCCTTGTCCGGTGTAAAACCACCAGGGACGACAATAGGCAAAGGGATCAACAACGCCTGAAGCCATCCGAACAGGTGGACGGGGGGTGGCGACGATTAGACAGCGGACCTATGACAGGCTCCACTATGACCTAAGGCCGATCAAATCCTAGAGCTTCACCGACGGAACGTGGCGCAGAGGAGGGCCTGGCGACCCCCTGAGATTCGGCTAAATTAAAATTCGGGAATACAACTCCCACCCGCCCTAAAACTTCACACACAATACAGCATGATCAGTCCCTGGTCTGGAATGCAATCTGGATACATCCCAGCCAGGACAGCCATCAACAATTGGGGTTGCTAAAGGGCGTAGGGAATTACCGGCGACACGTAACATATCACCGTTTGATGACAGGAGGGATGCAAGCGGGCACGGGGACCCATACTAATGTATGTGAGAGCCCAGGAAGACAGTCTAGACTTACCTGGATATAGAGAGTACATCACTACTCTCTACTACCTGGCGCAACATCGGAAAACCAAATATAAGAACCCTTACTCACCAGAGAATACCCAACCAGTCTACCAAATAACGCCCTTTCGACTAGCTTGTTGCGATTCTTCCCATTTACTAAGGTGACATAGCAAGGGCAACCAAACACACGCAACAACGACACATCAGGTAGAACCCCAAAGAACAACTCGTATGGAGTCTTGTCACCCTGATTAGGCAGCCGATTTCGTAGGTAACAAGCACTGAGAAAGGAATAGGGCCAAAAAGACTTAGCTAGCTTAGACTCCAAGTGGATACTCCTAGCTATGTTCTGCAAGACCCCATTGTACCTCTCCACAGTTGCGTTCTGCTGAGCAGTGTATACTATCGATAATCATGCACAGCACCAACCGATTTCAACCATTACTCGATAAAAAAAAAAAAAAAAAGATAACGCCTGGAGGGGCGTGGTGGTAAGGGGACCCTCCCGTACGCCGCAGCTGGGGAAAGTCACCATGGCAGACATAGTAAGTGTCACCCTCCAGGCGGGAGGGACTCCTTCATGCGACGTGTGGCAAGAATGCTGGTACAGGAGGCGGTAGATTCTCTGTGCAGCTTAGAGATGAGTTTGTCTACGTGTTCGCGACTGATCCCTAAGGTGGAGAGATTGGTAATAGTTGTGATTGGTATGGTACCAGTGGTACCTATGGTGAAGACTAGGTAGTGTACAAGGAATCCTTGTTGTTGAAGGATACATTGGAGCTCCTTATGCTGAACGCTCTTTTCCTGGAATTTGATTTGGTGGTTAGTGTCTGAGCAGTAGCCCAGTTCAACTAGGTAGGCTTTTCTTGGTTTGGATTCGTCGTCAATGAGGAGGAGATCAGGCCTGTATTTATCCCATGTGGCTTGGGGAAGATCTGGGGGTTTGAGGGTGGTTGGGGGTCTTGTGGGAATGTCGGAGTTCGCTTCACAAGTGCCTGCATCCATGTACATGGGGAGAGCCCCCAGAGCTCCTTTGGCTACTGCCTTTTGGATGATTTGGACCGCCTTATTATGTCTGTTAATATACATTCCTTTGAAGACAGGGTGGCTGCACCCAGCAAGAATATGGCCAGCTCCGTCCTGTGCTTTGCGACAAAGAGGGCAGTTATCATCAGAGGGGGGGCTAGTGCTAGTACCATAGGGGCGTTTGTATCTGTACGCCAATTTCCTAGTCCATAAGCGTCCCCACCGAGCCTTGTGGATTTGTATTTTTTGCCACCATTTCATGTCGGTGGATTGCCAGAAACGATTACTAGCCTGAGGGAGGAGGAAGGGGTTGGCTTGCTCCCACATGGAGGAGTAAATGCCCGTGGTGTTGGCATGCCCGGTGTGCAGGGGGGTGGGGAGGTTAGCCTTGATACCCTTGGTGAGATTGTTGGCCGGGTGCCGGGGGGGCTGGTCCCCATTAATAGATTTGGGGGGCTGGACAGACGGCCAATGCATATTGAGGTGCGCATGTTCCCCTGTTTTAACTGGCCCAATTACATTGTATCCTGTCGTCGCTTCTTTCGCGAGCGTGTCTGCCTCGTCATTCCCTATGATTCCTGAGTGAGATCGGACCTTAAGCAGGCGTGTGGTAGCAGCATCGTTGTGTCTGTTGATAATGTGGATGGCGATGTCTTGCAGGAGGTCGCGGTGTTTGTTTTCCCGGGTCCTGCTGGGATGGTAAATGTGCAGGTTAATAAGCTGCAAGGAACATAAGCTGTCGGAGTAGATGGTGAGTTCTTCATCTATTTCGGAGTGTATGAGTGCTTGTTGGATTGCCACGAGTTCGGCGCGATTGATGTCGGCAGTGATGCCCTGTCCGCCAGGGTCTATGCGGAGGCAACGTGCAGCGGCCCTGGGGGAGTATACGCCTGCCCCTAGGCGTAGGACGCCGTCTTTGTCTATGATGGCACTTCCATCTGTGTATAGAGCGAGGCCTGGTGCTTGTAGGATAGCATGTGTGCACGGGAGCACGGGGGGTGTTATGGGTGTGGGGTCTATCTGCATGGGGGTGGGTTGTTGTGCCCAGGTCTTAAGGAGGGAGCTAAGTGCCTTGGGTAGGTGGGTGGTAGGAAGGCCCAGTTGGGAGGGGGGGGGACCTGGTCGTGGGATGGAAGTGGCCCCCATGTCCCTCATGGTTTGGGCCCATGTGGTGGGTGGGTTGTGGAGGTACTTGGCATGGCCAGCTGGGTTTGAGATGGCAATGAGTTTGTAGGTTCCTCTGTGTCTCTTGGTAGGGTTGAGTTTTCCCCCCGTCCAGATTAGGGAGGGGGTGAGGGGTTTGGCCTTGGGAGGCAGAGTGGCTAGTTCCATAGCCCATGGGTGATTTAGGAGGGCGTTATGGGCATATGTGGGTTTTTGTGGGACCAAGAGAATGGTGCACGCGGGAATATCAAGGGTGTGAGCATGTATGGCACTGCCTAGTGCCCATCGAACAGCCTTGTGGGCCTCTTCAGGGTTCTGGCTGGTGAGGTGTGTGTTTCCCCCCGTACCAAGGTTGGGTGTAGCAGTGGGGTCCTAAGCCAAACAGTTGGCCAATGGGGGTGGGGGTGTTGCCCATGGGGAGGTGGGAACTCATTAGGAGGGGTGATGTGTCAAGGTCCGTTGTCATCCCCAGGGTGGACATAGCTTTGTGTATGGCAGGGGAGACATTGGAGATGGTAGTGTCTTTGTGCTGTGATAGGAGGGTGGCTACGTCTCCAGCGAAGGTTCCTGTGCTGTGGAGGGTCCAGAGGTGGGGAGAGTGTGCCTTGGTGGTATGGTATCTGTGGTGGAGGAGGTGGAGTTGGGAGAGGGGTATATGACCGACACATTGGCCTGTTGGTGAGTAGATGTAGGTGGTGTCTCCGTTCTTGAGTTGGGGAGGGAGGTGGTGGTACCTGTCATTCAGTGTACCAGCCTGTATGTGGTATTTGCCGGGGGGGTGGATATCCCAGTCTGGGTGGTGGTCTGCCGTGTTAATGATGAGGTTTTGCCTGAGTTCGCTATACCATTTGGCATCAAACTCTCCTCCCTCCGCCCACTGTCCTTGTTGTTGGAGGTTAGTGAGGTGGAGGTCTTGTCTGGGTGGAATGGAGGGGGAGGGGGCTTTGGGGGTAGTTTCAGTGTTGTAGGCATGGAGGAGTTCCTGAAATCTGGTGGGGCCAACCAGCAGGGTGATTTGTTCCTCTGTGAGATGGACGGGGGACCAAGTGACCACAATGGAGGTGGCAGAGGAGTAGTTGTGGGAATGCACGGGGAGGCCAGCAGATATGTAACAAGGGAGATGGTGGCAGAGAATGGTGCATGGGGCTTTCTGGACCCTCTAATATCTGTGATGGGGGTTTTCTCTGGGTTCGTTAGCCTTCCTCTTTTGGGCTCTGAAGCCCAGGAGGTGGGTCAGGCTGTGTTGGTTTCCATATAGGAGGTGGAGGAGCTTGGCTGGGGTTGGGGGAGCAAGAAGGTCTGGGGTAGAGACAGCATGCACCAGGTCGTCGGGGGAGCTGTTCTTACGGATGGTGTGGTGTTTGTAGTAGGAGGCGTCAGTACATTTGTGGGTGTCATTTCTGATGAATTGCATTCTGGCAGTCCAAGCAATCTTGGGGTCAGTGCTCCAGGCTTGAGCATACTTGGTGGGGTGAAGATAGGACTCTCTGGCCCACCACATGTGTGCATTGGAGGCAGGGATCTCCTCGATATTATGCGTGGGGGGCTGTGTTGTGGTTGGGGTAAGGATGCCGGCATTGGGGGTCAAGGGTCGGGGCAGTTTGGGGGCGGTGTCCCAGTTGTTAAGGTGGTGGCTGATAGTATATGTGGAGAACTTGGTAATGTGCCGTTGGGGAATGCGTAGGTGGATGGGGAGGGTCCTCGATGCCAAGGGCAGGGGGCTGTGGCAGGAGTAGGGTTGAGATGGGCTTCCAGGTGGGGGTGGAGAGCACAGGTGTAGGCTGAGTCTGTTGAGGGTAACTTTATGCCTAGTGGAGACTCTGGTGCCATAGGTGTGCGAGAGGGTATTGGATGGGACGATTGTGGTCCCATCAGGGCTCACAATGTCAGCTAGGGAAGTAATGCCCAAGGGGATGAGGGTTTTGAGAAGGTTGGGGGGAATGGTGTGTTGGGGTAAGTCCGGGAGGGAGTCTTGAAGGGGGTTGAGTAGGGTTTCATCCTCCATATGGATTTGGATGGAGGCTCTTTTGAGGATGTGCATTTGCCTGGCCAAGGTAAAGTATTGAAGTGTGTGGCTGGGCAAGGTAAGAGGATCCATACCCTGGAGCATAGCAGCTTCTTTGTGGAGGAGGGCTGTAGTGAGCCTGCCTAGTTTCCCCGTGTCGTTGAGAGACCTAGTGAGGTGGGCTGCTGTAATTTGAGCATAGTCCACCATTAGGGAGGGGATACCCAATCCTGCCTGTCCCAAGGGGAGGCAGACACTAGCAGTTGGGAATGAGGGGTGTAGGTCACAGCATTTTTTAGCCAGGGTCCATAAGGCCTTGTCTAAGATGCCTATATCCGAGTAGCTGTAGGGTGCTACAGTCATAGGGTAGGTGATGGCAGGTTTAATACACGTGGTGATGAGTCTGAGACATTGGAGAGGGGTGGCGCCTTTTGGTTTGGCAGTGGTGAGGATTTGGTGTCCTTTACTATGTATGAGGGCCAAGGCTAGTTTCATGAGGGGTCTCCAGTTTAGGGTGAGGCTAACCGGCACCCCTAGATACTTGTATGGTTCATTTGGGGGAAGGTATGTAGCCCATGTGTCGTTAATGAGGATGGTGTTGTGGAGAAGTTTGGTTAGGGCCTTGTGGTTGGTGGGATCCTTGGGGTGGGAGCCATGCAATATGCCAGTGATCATGCATTTACCCCCGTTAAGAGGAATCCCAGACCAAGTACTGAATTGTTGCACTTTAAGGCATTTTACCTTGAGGTTGTCTGCTGTGTTAGTGACCACACTGGTGTCATCAGCATATCCTAGGCTACCTGTTTTATCTTGGTCAGTATTGGATGTTGAGGTAATGCCTTGCTTGTATCCTCTGCCCCCGGCTTGTAGCCATCTGAGGAGAGGTTCGATGAAGATGATGAAGAGTAGGGGGGAGAGGGTGTCACCTTGGATGGTGCCTCTTGTGATTTGAATTGGTTTGCCTTGAGTGTTGTTGAGGTACATGTGGGTAGTAGCCCCGTTGTAAATTCCTTTCACTGTTTCAATGACATCTACCGGGATTCCAAGGTCATACATAGTTTGGAGCAGCTTGTCATGGTCCACCATATAGGCAGATGAGAAGTCAAAGTAGGCAGCAAACAGGTCTCTTTTTGAGTGGGCCGCATCCTCGATGTCATGTAGGAGGTGGGTGAGCTGCCTATGGGTGCTTCTGTTCTGTCTGAATCCCTCTTGGGAGTCACTGAGGACTTGGTATTGGTCCAAGTATTTGGACATCACTGTTGTAACCATGTTACTCCACAATTTACCCATCGTGTTGTTGAGGCCAATAGGTCTGTAGTGGTTGGCTTGGGTGGGGTCTCCTTTCTTGTAAAGCATGATGGTGTTGGAGGTCTTCCAGCAAATGGGGGTGTAGCCGGTGATCCACATAAGCCCAAACATTTTATGTATGGTGTGGTGCCAAGACCAGGGGAGGCAGGTTAGTAGTTCATTGGGGATTCCGTCTGGGCCAGCCTGTTTGCTTTTTGCTACGTGTTGGATGCATGTTTGGTAATTAGAGAACTCCATGAGGTAGGGTAGGATGGGGTTGGAGTGTTGGTGGGGTTGGGCCTTGGTTTCTAGGGAGAATGTGTCTAGCAGAGAGGCCCATGGAGGGGGGGCGGTCTGTCTGTCTTGGGGTAGGTATTTGCCGGTGCACGTGTGGTGAGGGGGGGCCATCAAGTGTCCCATGTGCTCCCCCAAGATGTCCAGGGGGTCATTAGTGGACGTTTTGTGTTGGCCAGTGGTGGGGTCTTGGAGGGTCTGGGGTGACGTCGGATTATCAGAGGTTTTGAAGATGTTTCTGTGGGCTTGTTTAGGTTTGTTGGATAGTTGGGTCATAAAGGCTGCTTTGCCAGTGGCGGTAGCTGTTTGTCTGCTGTTTGTGAGAATTCTCCGGAGGGCAGGGAGGGCCTCATCGAGGGATATATTGATTGCAGCCAAGAGTGAGGCATGGTCTGAGGCAAGCTGGATATGGGTGAGGGTGGTAGGATGGTTATGGCATGTTTCTAGGAGAGTAGAATGGGCGGTGTGATAGGAGTTGGGGTCGGTGGTTAGGATTTTCCTGTACGTCTTAAGCTGTTGGATATGGGAGTTGATTTTGGCGTGGGCTTTGCTCTTCTTTCTGTCAAAGAAGTGCCCTGGGTTCCTGGTAGGGCAGGTTTCAAACATAGTGGTGAGGGCCATCCTAATAGGTTCCATAATCTGGTTGCTGAGATGGTCGAGGTCTAATCCTTTTGCAAGGAGAGTGTGTTTGACTTGGTGGAGGTTGGATGGGAGGGAATTGTCTCCTATGAGGTTGGTGGCCTGGTCCCACCAGTCCCTGATGGTTTGGGTGTGTTCCATGAAGAAGGTAGTGTGCGTTTCTTCAATGGCCTTTCTAGTGGCGTTCATGGAAGCCTTGCTGACGGGGGTGACTAGTTGTTGGGGTCTAGGAGGGGGGGTGTCAGTCAAAGTCAGGGGTATGGGAAGGTAAATAGGGGGGATAATTTGGTGGAGGGCCATGTGGTCTAGGTATCCTCCGACCTCCCTGGTCTTTTCACTAATATGGGGGTGGAGGGGGTTGGGGCAAGGGGAGATGAGGATGTCATCGATTCTGCTGTGGTGCTCGAGGTTGCCTTCCTGGTAGCAATGGAAGGTGGGTGCTCTAGTGAAAGGGTTGGTGGGGTGGAGGTTGAGTTGGGAGCACATAGATATGTGATGTTGGTCTGTGTGGGAAGTGGCGTGGGTAGATCTATCTGAGGGAAAGAGGGTTGCATTCCAATCCCCTCCACAGAGTGTGGTGTGATCGGGCTTTTTGGTGTGAGTCCCGATGTATGTATAGGCGGCTTGCCGTTGCTGGGGTTGGTCATGGGGCATGTAGACGCCTATGATGTGTGTAGGAGTTGGGGTGGTTGAGCCGAAGTTGATGTGCACCAGGCAACCAGCCAGGTCTGCATTGACTTCATGGTGGACGGGGGGGCCTAATTGCTTGTGGGTGAGGATTATGACCCCTCCTTTACCGTGGTTGTTGTCCGGGGTTTTGGCCACACTACTGTGGTGAAGGGAGTATTGGGGGAGTTCCTTCTTGATGAATTGGATGAAGGAGAGGCAGGAGAGCAGTTTGGTTTCTGTAAGAATAGCCACATCAGGTTTGTGGTCTAGGATGTGATTGAGAATTAGCTCCCAGGAGCTCCTCAGCCCTCTGCAGTTGAGGAGTAGAAAATGTATGTTGTCCATGTAGTAGTGGGGTGACTGGGCATGGTGGGTGGGTGTTGGGCAGGGTCCATTATCCTTAGGGGTAAAAGGAATGGTTGGTTTAAAGCATGTTTGTTTGAGCTTCTTAGCCTGTTGGGGGGGGGCTCCCTTGGAATTGGTGGTGGTAGAGGTGGGGGGGAAAAAGTTGTGGATTGGTGTTTGTTTGAGTTTAATGTTGGGTCCCAGGTTTTGCGAGTGTTTCAGATGCTTGTTGGGGTGCCTGATATTTTTTTTTGTGGGGGGGTGCTCTGTGTTACCACGTTTTTCAGGTTGGTGACAGTTGAAGGGGCAGCATCTCCTTTATCGCAGTCCATTTTCGTGTTGGGGGGGGATGTGCGATCGGGCGGGCTGGCGTCCTTCATCATGGTATCTTCCATGTTGGGTTGTGAAGGCATGGGTTTTGTAGGAGTTGTAGTAGGGGTTGTGTCTATAGTATCCATCGTCGCAACGTCAAGATGGTATTGGGGGTCCAAAAATCTCATGTCTGCGCTCTCTTTTTTAAGGATGAAGATGTTCCCATATAGGGCCTGCCAGGCGCCCGGTGTGGAGTCCAAGGGGATTGGCGAGAGGTTTTCTGAGTCTATCCAATACCAGATGTTATGGTATTTTTTTAGACAACCAGCATGTTTATATGCGATTGGGAGGGGGGTGGTAAAGTGCAAGATACATTTACTGTGTCCTTGCAGACGTTGGAGGATTTGGTCTTTGCTACTGCCAGGTAGGATCCAAAGGTTGTAGGGTTCATCAGGGATAAGGTCGTGCGGGTTTGGGTGTTCCGGATTATAATTAGGTTGTACGATTCGGTGAAGTATTCCCATCTGGGGGCATTCGGTGTGCATGTAGGCCTGCATCAGCATATTAGTAAAATTCCCCCTGCGAGGGATGAAGTGGTTCGGCCAAACACACAGGTCATTACGGGTTGCCTTGAGTATCCGGTGATGTCTCTCCCCAAATTTGAATATTTTTTCTGTGTCGACATATGGTCCACCGAGATAGGCATTGATGGCGTGCACTTGGCAGTGGCATCGAATTTGTTTCTCAATGTATGGTAGGATAGCACTCAGGGTTGGGTCTAAGGCAACATCTCCCATGTCGCAGTCCATTCGTGTGTTTGGGGGGGAGGTGCGTTGGGGTGAGCTGGTGTCCTCCATCATGGTATATTCCATGTTGGTTAGCGTAGGCATTGGGTTCGGAGGGGTTGTATCTTTGGTAACAGCCGACGCATTACCAAGCTGGAATTGGGGGGTCCAAAAACCTCATGTCTGCGCTCTCATCTTTAAGGATGAGGATTTGCCCATATATGGCCTGCCAGGCGCCCGGTGTGGAGTCCAAGGGGATGGGCGAGAGGTTTTCTGAGTCTATCCAATACCAGGTGTTATGGTATTGTTTGAGACAGCCGGCATGTCCATATGCGGTTGGGAGGGGGGTGGTAAAGTGCAAGATACATTTATTATGTCCTTGTAGACGTTCCAGGATTTGTTTTTTGCTGCTACCAGGTAGGATTCCAAAGTTGTAGGATTCAACAGAGGAAAGGTTGTGGGGATTGGTGTGTTCAGGGTTATAATCGGGTTGTGCAATTTGGTGGAGTATGCCCATCTGGGGGCATTCAGTGTGCATGTAGGCCTGCATCAGCAAATTTGAAAAATTTCCCGCTGAGGTGAAGTGAAGCGGCCTAACACCCAGGTCGCTTCGGGTTGCTTTGAGTATTTGGTGATGTCTCTCCCCAAATTTGAAAATTTCCCCTGTGTTGACATGTGGTCCACCGAGGTAGGCATTGATGACGTGCACTTGGCAGTGGCTTGAGATTTGTTTCTCAATGTATGGTAGGATAGTGCTTAGGGCCGAGATTGTGGGCTGGCCTTGCTGAGGTGGGGTGCGCTTTCCCTCCTCTACATGTCGGGTCATGGGGGGGCTGGAGATAGGCATTGAATGCGTATTTTTGAATAAGTATGTCCCTAATACAGGTGGGGGCGAGGAGACGTTCTTTATTTTTTGTGTGCGTTGCACCGAGGCACCGTCTCTGTAAGGAGACCCTGTAGGCATCCAGTGTAGCCACGGAAGAAGTTCCAACGGAAGCCACCAAATCAACCGGTTGCTTCCGAACTCAAGGTGGGTGTTTTTTTTTGTGTGCACTTATCCCAGGACAGAGTAAGTTAATGGCTTTTAGTGGTAATTTGGGATGGGAGCGGTGGGAATGGGGCTGTTTTGGTATGAGGGGTAGTACACTCAATTACCAAATGAGGTGTGTCGAAGTGGTCCATGTGGACTTAGGTCTTGCGAGAACCGTGGAACTGGGTCAGGCGTACACCTTTATGTTAGAGCAGACTCTTCGCCAAACTTGC
>JACBWV010000909.1:851502-895427 GCA_013435795.1 Chlamydomonas sp. ICE-L | reverse complement strand
CCACCCTGAGGGAAGCCGAAGGTGGGGAAGGAGGTTAGTTGAAGAACCGTGAACCACTACGCGTAGAGCTGCCATTCATAGATATCGCCACCAGCGCGTGATGCCGCACTATTGAAAATCCCATGGCCTTTTTTTTTTTGACCCCATGGTCCTTTAGGACCATTTCCCCTTTTGACAGAATTCATAAGCTTTTAGTGAGGTCAGAATGCAGCAACCACCCTGGGTAACCAAGCTCTTTCAAAGCGCGCCCAGCCCAAGCCTAGGTTATAGCGAATGTGTTGTCACTTGGATGTCTCTCTGCCCACGGAGGAAAGCTATTGAGTGCGTCCGAATGGATATTCCACGTGGCGTTGCAGCCCCGTTGAAGCCCATGATCAAAAGATCAGCCCTTAAGGTCGCAATTGAGAAGGGTGATAGACGGTTAAACCTGCGAGGGGATTCGTGGGGCGCCCAGTCTTGTGGAGAAGCCAGTAGGTTTTTCCCTGAAGGAGGGTGCTAGGGGGGCCGAGTTAACTTATCCTTGGAAGGCAAGTTTGAAAACCCTTTTGAAGGATCGGCGGACAGTTTCTTCATGGAACGCATTGTAGACTTCAAAGGGAGTCCTCATAAACCTGGGCTGGAGCCTCGAGAAGCAGAGCGGAATGGCAAGGTCCATCTCTCTGATGTGATTAGGCCATTCGCCATTTGACAACCTTTCTGCCAAGGGCTGCATAACTAGGGGGGGAGGGGACGAGGTAGGGATGTGAGCAAGAAGATCCTGTTTTAGCCTGGTTGAGGTGAGGGTTGGGACGATACAGTCCAAAGGAGAATCAGCACTATAAAAGTCCCCGGGCATACTCCAGTCTATTGGTGACTCCTATCATTGAAGGAGAGGTCACCAACAAGAAAAGGGGGTGATGTTGGGGTGCGCCCTGGCGTTCTGGAAAAGCTTTGGAAATGTGGGACCTTGGGGGTTGAGGGGAACGGGAAAGTGGTGGAAGTCGAAGGAAGATGAATCCCCCAAAATTGTGCCTCCGAGGATAGGTAGAGCTTTGAGCATTGGAAGCAAGGAGTTGCTGCCCAAGCGAGTGTTGCTGCTAGATTGCCTTAGCCTTGGCTAGTGTTTGAGGCCCGTGCCCGGAAGAAAAGAAATGCATCGGGGAGAAAATGCACCTGTGAGAATCCCTGCTGTGCCGTCGTCCCTCTGCTAAGCGGGCGGGCACTCGCTGGTAGTGGGCACGCGATGCTTCTTGTAAAAATGCCCCCACTGCTGGTGCGAATAACTTCCTTCCCAATGTTTGTCCCATTTTTTTGTTGGACGATGTCTGAATCGGGTAAGAGGCTTTAGAGGAGGATTGTGAAGCGATGATGTTCTTTTGAGCTCATCCACAAGCCTTCTGGAATGTGAGGAGGAGGAGGAGGGAACCCGTTTGCAGCCCTTGGCCCTTGGGTTGGAGCGGTGGCCCAGGAAGGAATAGGGTTTTTAATAGAACACAGGGGCGGTTGGTCAGAGGAATAAAAGCCCAGAGTAGGGAGAATGGAGGAAGTGGTTGTTGAAGAGGGCCTAGGGAGGGGAAGTCCTGAAAGCCAGGCCATGCGTCAGCCTAACCGCCCGATGATGCTGGGATTCTCCACATGTGTGAAGTCTTTTTTGGCAGTCCCGGGGTGCGTGTTCCGCCCCAGAATTTGTCCTTGATTAGGCTGTTAGTATTCCAATGATGGTTCGGCAAGGGAGGTGCCCCCCTGCCAATGCGACTCATGGGTCCAATATTTGAGTCCTGTGGAGGAGGGGTAGACCCGCCGGCCAGCATCAGTGGGTCAAGAATGCAGTTTTGAATCACCCAGAGACAACGAGAAGAGGCGTCCCGTCCAAAAGTGGGAAGGTTTGTGGACGCAACGCCCCAAAAGTTTTGAAAAAGAAGTCTTCTCTGTCAGCAGCAAATTGGGGCCCGTAACATAGACCTCCACAAATGGGTGGATGACGGAGTCACCAATGAAAAAACATCGATTGCCTAGAATGCGGCCTGTTTTGGACCTAGGAAGGTCTTAGAACGGGATTCTGTGATGGGGCCAGTGAGGCCCTTTAATATCAGGATGGATGCCTTGCAGTTGTGCCCCTGTTACCCAGGGCCAACAAAAAAAAAAAGAAAATCTTGCGCCTGGCCCAGAATTGCCCCCGCCCTGGGAGTGTGACGAAGGTCCTGGCTGATGGAGGTTTGGACCGTGCACTTCCAGTGGAGCACGTTGCCATATCCACTCCGCGTTTCTTCAGAAGCAAGAATGTGGCTCAAAGAGTTTTAAAAGGGGTGTTAAGGTCCCTTGCGCGTTGGGTGCAGAACAAAGGTACTCCTAGGATGGGCAGGCTGTCGCATTCATGTCGTGTTCTCCCCCTGGTGGTGATCCCGGCTTGTTGTTGCCAGCCGCTGATATTTAAAAGCGTGCGATTTTTGCGGGTTTTGCCCTAGGGGACATTGTCAGAGAGAAAAGGGCTGGGAAAGAACTGCCCACCGGGCTGTTAGTCCTTCTGGGACTTCCGCAGTTCTCCCCTTGCGTAGAGTGGACGCCTGTTTGGAAGAGGGAACGGCCCCCCGTAAAGGGTGAACGGCTGGAAGAGGAAGGAGGTTTGGGCACGTGAGGGGGGAAGCTTGACGGTGGGATGTTTTGACCTGTAAGGGGGAGGGGATGAGCCGCCCACCAAACCGTGCGTTGTCAGCACGTAGAAGTGGAAGGGGGGTTGGCAAGAGGAGTTAAGAGAATTGGGAGGAGAAGGGACGGGGAGGGGTGGAAATCTGGGGGGGTGTATGCTCCAAGGGCCCGAAGTGAAGGAATGCTGTATGGATTTGTGTTGGTACCAAACTGTTTTCTGTGGGTGATCAAACACTGATTCTGCTACTGGGTGTGTCAAACATCAGCTTGCTGAGGAAGATCCGATTCCCTCTACCGGTGCAAACCTGGTGTACGCCAGTTGCAAGTGGTTTTAAGCAAGTGTGTCGAACTGTAAGCCAATGCCGCTGGTTGCTAAAGCCGAACCGATGTTGCTGTCCGTCTGGTGGCTGAACCAAGGCTCCTACTGCAAGGTGGCCTGTTGCCTAGTAGCAGCTTGTTTTTTGTAATGGAGTCATTTTTTTTGGTTTTGTTTTTTTGAGCCTTTTTTTTTAGGCTACTGATGCGTGTTTTGCTGGATCTGAGGGTTGATGCTGCTGAGGGAGGTTTGAGCTAATGCTGAATGCTGATCTTGATGCTTGGTGCTGAGGTGCTTTATGGTGCTGAATGGTGATAGCACCTTGTGGATGATGCTGATCTAATGCTCGTGTTTTGCTTTTGGTCTGATGGCTTGATGCTGGAGGGAGGGAGCTTATGCTAGAGCTGATTTACAGAATGCCTACAATGTTGATGCGACTCGAGGCGGAACTGAGGCTCTGGGCTGAGGCTGCTGATGCCGCGGCTGAGAGAGCTGGAAGCGGATGCTAGAGCTGATCCTGATGCTGATGCTGAATGCTGGGACTCATGGAGGCTGAGGCTGTGGCTGAGGCTGGCCTGGTGGCTGTGGCCTGAGGCTGAGTCCTGAGTCTGAGGCTGAGGCTGCTGATGGTTGGGTACTGCTGAAGCCGAAAACCAGATCTTTGGGATTGGAAGGTTTGCAACTGATGTTAGTGTGAATTCAAATAATGGTGGTTTTGCTCACCTTGATGGTAGATGCTGTACAAGAAGCGTGAGAAGGAAAGCTGTTTTTGGCTGGGAAGAAGTTGTCTTGGAGTGTGCTGCTTTTGTGTGCGTAGCTGCCGGCCCTAGAATCTAAATTCTGCACCGTTGTAATGGGGGAATGAGCTGTCTGTGCACTCTGGAAGTGGAGTAAGAACTTTGTGCCTTATCTTGAAAGAAGGGGGTTGCGGGGTTTGAAGTTTGCCTGGCTCGTTCAGTGTTTGGGCGGTTGCTGGTCCGATGGGGGCTGCTGAGTCCCCCTGGTCCTGTGTTTGTGTCTGTCTCCGACAGGAGAAGGCTTGAAAAAGATTGTAACCTGGGGCAGCTCTGAGGGAACGGCCCGTTGGAGAGATTGCCTCAGTAGAGGGAAAACATGTAAGGGGGCCTTTTGGGAGAGGGGGATGGTGTGGTAGAACCATGTTTGAGGAGGAGGGTGGGGTTGAGAGTGCTGTGGACTTGACGGTGGGGAGGGACATGGGAAATGGAGAGAATGAGGAAGGGGTACCATAGGTCCGGGGTCCCGATGGTTTTCCATGTTGTGTTGAAGAAGGGAAGGGGAAAGGGAGGGGGGAAAGGAGGAGAGGAGGAGGGGAAAGTAAAGGGGAGGGTAGAAGCAGAAGGGCCCCCTGGAAAGAATTGAGAAGTGGATGTTGGTGGGGGAGGGAGGTGGGAACGAGCAGAAGAATGGGGGAGGGGAAAGCGAGTGATCTTGACCAAGAAGGTGCTTAAAAGGGGGGTCCTTCTCCAGGGAGTGGAGAGGAAGGGGAGAAAAGTTGGCAGGCCCGGGTTGGGAGGAATGGGGTGCTTTTTGGGGGTGTATGATATCCACTATGAAGACGCAGCGTTGCGTCACGGCCAAGACATATCATTGCAACAAAGACCCATTTCCCACCAATTTTTGTGCCAGGTTACACCGAGGGAAACGTGCTGCTGGCCCCAGGCTTGTGGAGCAATCTTCTTAACCTAATTCTAAAACCCCCCTCCACCATTGGACACTCCACCTAGCACTAACCCTGAACCTCGAGCCTCCGTGTCCTTGGAATCCGATGGATTGCCTCAGCACAACAGAGAGAGAGCCGCTCGTTGGTCACCCCTATTTTTCCCATCCCCTCCCCTGAAGACCTCCCAACAGAACGCTTTGGGTGGACCCTTAACAACGTGTCCGCCCCTCCCCCGTCAGGCCCAGCGGAGAGAACTCTGCCCAGAACAAGGACGAAACCTTCCAAGTCCTCCCTTTCCCTCTACGTTGGCAGGCTTTTTTCTCCCGCAGGGTGTGGGTACGCCCGCTGACAAGACTCTCTCCACCGTCCTATAAAACCATCCACTTGCCGTAGCTTGCGTCAATTGGCAAAACCTGGCTGCAATGCGTTTCCTTGCTCAGGTACGAGGAGCCTTCCAACGTTTTCAACCAAGACGACCCCCCCTCCATAGTCTGCTCCAGCCCTGACTGCTTGCAGGCTGCCACACGCTGACACAATGTCCTCACGCTTTTCTTGAATGCCCTGATTTCCTGCCCCCCTTCCATAGACTGCTCCTGTCCCCTTGGGGGAGAGACCCTCAACCGGTGGGGCCCAGCTGCCTTTCCCTCGTTGCCCCCTTTCCTCCTCCCTCGTGACGACATCACCTTTGTTGGCCCTCCGGACAACCCCCCCTCCTCCCTCTATCCTTAACCCTAAGGTTTTTGTGGTCCTTCCTCTTAATAATAAAAAAAACCAACCTTGGGCGCCGAATATGGCAGGTCCCCGTTTCGTCCCGGGCCTGAACAGACTGGACCATTCTGAGCCCCTTCAAACGCACAAGGCCTATCTGCCTTTGCCCTTGGCCACCTTCACCAAAAGCAAGGCCATCGCCAAGGACTGAATTCGCACCCCCAGACGGATCTCGACCAGGCACAATAAAAATACCAAATACGGCCTTGATAATGGCGCCTTTCCCCTGTCAAGATTGGTGGCGTGGCTAGTATTGCTCTCTCACGTTGGCTTCCCTTTGCAAGCTTATGGGCCCACCCCCCCCGATCCTTTTTGCACCAATATTGGGGCCACTCCCCCCCGGTGGGGGACCCAGGAGCCTGATACCGCACCATGGAAATGACAATCCCCATGCCCCAGCGCTTCCCTAACAATCCCCAGATTCCCATAACCCAACCCCAGAACCCAGCCCAAGCCCAAGTTCTAGACCCTGATCGCTAGACCCTGACCCAAATCCAGCCCATTACCCCGGATCTAAGAACCTTGCCCTCCTCAGACCCCTGACCCAGACCCAGCCATTCCCGAGCTCTAGACCCTTTCTAGACCCGATTTTTAGGTTCCCGCCCCCCAGCCCCCCAGCTCCTAGGCGCCCCCGGATCTTGACCCTGACCTAGATCCAGCCCAAGCCCCCAAGATCAAAGACCCCGCCCCAGATCAGATCAGGTTTTCCAGATTTGGACACAGCACACACACGACAACGTTCCCAGATCTAAGGCCTAGATCTGACCAAGATCAAGGTTCCAGATCTGCCGCTAAGATTCCCGATCAGATCTGGTTCTTGATACTTCTCTGTCTTCATTCCCTGTTGTTTACCTGCCCCCAGGACCAGTCCTTTCTCAGGGTTTGTTCGCTTTGCCCTTTTGGCTTTCCAGTTTGTCTTTCCTTCTTTTTTTCCCTGGTTTGCCTCCCCCTGCTTTTGGCCTTGTTTTTTTTTTGCCAGTTTTCTTCTTCTTTTCTTTCTTCTGCAAGTTTTTCTTCCCTTTATTTTTTGCTTTCCCTTCCCTCCCCTTTTCAGTTGCCCACCCTAGTTTGCCTCCCCCTTAGTTTCCCCCCTCATTTGCTTCCTTAGTCCCCCCCCCCCCCTCTCCCCCACCCCCTTTTTTTCCCTCATTAGTTTTCTTGCATAGTTTTCCCCTTTAGTCACCTCCTAGTTTGCATCTCCAATCTCCTCTTTCAGTCCTTCCTGATCGCGGTGACGTAGAGTTTTGCATGTTATCGTCCCGCCCCGCCCCGTTCATAGGTCCTTTTTTTCCTTAAGTAGTCCTAGCCCCTTCCTTCTTGGGCTTCCCTGTTTTTTTGTTGTTTTGGCTTCTTTCTTGCTCTCTGGTTTTTTGTTTGTCTCCTGTTCCCGTCCCTCCTTTGTCCCGTTTACGTCGCCCAGGTGGGGGGTGGTCCGTCCCTTAGCTGTCCCTTAGCCGTTCCTTTTGCCTTTTTTCCTTTGGTCTTTTTTTTCTCCTTGGTAACAAAGGCCTAGGTTTTTTTTTTAATAAATAATCAGTTTGCGCGCCTTTTTTTTTTTTCCCCCTGGTTCCCACCCTTTTGTAAAAAAAAACAAAAAACCAAGACTTCTAGCGAGGATTGACTGCCCCCGGGCCGGTGTACAAGGGGGAAGTTGAAAGGTGGGGCAGGAATTGTCTTGGTACCGGCCCCGCCTAAAGAGGATGGCCCAGGAAGGCCCAATGCGTGCCGCATAATTGTTGTAGGGTACATTGAAGAATTTTAAGTGCGGCGGTGTGAAAGAGGGGAGAAGGGGAGGAGCAGTGATTATAGGGGATGAGGATCTGGTGGGCTGGGGTGTCCCACCATTCCACAGTAAGGTGGCCAGAATTGAGATAGCCCGCCTGGAAAGGTCCCAGCGAATTATCGCCAGTGGGTGCAAGGACTGATGCACCATAAGCTTTTTGCTGTGGAGGACCCAGCAATTCGCCGCCCATTGGGCGGCATACCATGAAAGAAGGGGGGTGAAGTACTGGAGGAGGGAAGGTGAGATAGAAGGCGCTGGGCAGCTCCTTGGGGGCTTCAAACTGCCCTTGCCTTTACCTACTTCAGTTAAAAGGTTGCCGGGCAATGGAGGATGGTGCGAGACTTGGGAGCTGGTCATCCATGGGGGCTTGAATGTAGAGTCCATGGATGTCTCGCACTCAGTGGTCCCATTGGGATCTTTCTTTTAGCATGTGCTGAGCCATGGGGGGAAGCCTGCATGGGCTGTCATAGAGTAAGGAACAGAAGAGGCCAATATAGCGTGAAAGGGGCTGGGAGAAGATACCAAAGGTGTAGGATTGGAACTCCATGGCCAAAGAAGAAGGGCTGAAAGTTGTGTGGGGGAAACTCCAGTGTCAACCAGGCTGGCTGAGACACAACTGCTTCTATTTGCAGGCTGAAGGGGAAGCAGAGAGTATCAAGAAGGGCATCCCACACTGAGCGCCTTGGAGAGCTTCAAGACGAGCAACAAGAACACTGTAACGTATTGAGGGAAGAGTTGGGAGAAAACGGCTGTCGAAGTTGAGGTCGCCAGAGATTTGAAAGTCCGTCCAGTGCATGCCTCACGCCCCGCACCAATTGAATGGTGTTGCGGAAAGGCTCAAGAAGCTGCGCGAAAAATGCCGGAGCTGACAAAAATCTTCCTTTTCCCTTCCTTGCCACTCTGGTTTGTGTTTTTGTCTTCTGTTCCCGTCCTCCTTTTGTCCTTTACAAATCGCCCAGGTGGTGGGTCCCGTTCCCTTAAAGCTGTCCCTTTAGCCCCCGTTCTTGTCTTTTTTTCTTTGGTCCTTTTCCTCCTTGGGGGGTCACAAAGGGCTAGGTTTTATCAGTTTGCAGCCTTTTCCTGGTTCCCCCCTTTGTAAAAAAAAAAAAAAAAAAAAAAATGTACGAGACCCTTTTCCACGGGTCAACCAAGCGCACCCCCCCCCCCCTCCATAGTTCTGCTCCAGCCCTGACTGCTTGCGCTGCCCACACTTTGCTGAACACAAAATGGCTCACGCCTTTTCCCCCCTGAGAATGCCCCTAATCAGCCCTGTCATAGACTGGCTTCCATTTTCCACTTGGGAGACCCTCACCGGTGGGCAGGCCTTCCCCTCGTTGCCCCCCTTTTTCTTTTCCTTCCTCCTCGTGTGACGACATAAAAATCACCCCTTTTGGCCCTGTCGGGACAACATACCCCCTCTCCCCCTCTTAATACCCTAAGGTTGTGGTTTGTGGTCCTTCCTGCGTATAACCACTTGGGCCGCGATATGGCAGGTCCCCGTTCGTCCCGGGCTGACAGAAACCAACTGGAACCATTCTGAGCCCCTTCCCCACAAAGCTATCTGCCTTGGCGGGGTGGCCCCCTTGGCCACACCTTCACATAGCCATTCGCCAAGGGACTGGATGCGCACTACAGACGGATCTTCCTTCGACACCTTTGAATAATGGCCGCCTTCTGTCAAGAATTTGGTGGCGTGGCCTAGATTGCTCTCTTCACCAGTGGCTGCCTTGGGGGGGGCAAGCTTATGGGCCCCCCCCCCGATCTTTTTGCACCATGATTGGGGTCACTCTCTCCCCCGGTGACCAACCCGATACCCCGCACCATGGAATGACAATTCCCATTGCCCCCACCTCCCGATCCTACAATCCCATACCCCAATCCCCCAGAACCAGGCCCAAGCCCTAGTTCTAGACCTGATCTAGAACCCTGACCCCGATTCCAGCCCTTATAAACCGGATCTCAGACCTTGCTCTAAGTACCCTGACCCAGACCCCAGCCTCCCCCCCTTCCCCGCGCTCTAGACCCGATCTAGACCCTGACCTGGGAACTAGGTCCCCAGCCCAAGCCCCAGCTCTAGGCCCCGATCTGACCCCTGACCTAGATCCAGCCCAAGCCCAGATTCAAGACCCTGCCCCAAATCAGGGAATCCAAGGGTTTTTCAAGATTTGGACCGACAGCACACGAGAAACGTTCTAAGAATCCAGGGGCTATAGCCTTGGGGACTCCAAAGATCCAAGGTTCCGAATCTGCGCTAAGATCCAGATCAAGATCTAGATCTTTGATACTGTCCTCTGTCTTTTTCTCATTCACAGTGACATCTGCTAAAATAAAGTAGCGGGGGACTAGAGAGAGAGGAAGTTGGTGGATTACATCAGAACCAATAAACAACTACAAAGAGAGGCGATGCCTTATGAACTGACAAGTGAACAGGCAATGTAAAAAACAAATAAGGCAAAGCGAAGAGCCTTCAATGTCTAAGCAAAGCAATAGAACTTAGAGAGTCAGAGTATCAAAAGAAAGAGAAAGAGAGAGCTGCAAACAAAGCTGAACAACTGAGCTTTGAACAAATGCCGCACATTCCAGATGGCCCGCTCGAACAGATTTCTCGGTCCAGATGCGCGCCGAACAATCCGCGCGAGTCCCCTCAAGCTTTCTGGAGCCACCAAAGATCATAGCAAGAGACGCAGTAATGGGCAGTAGGACACAGTTAAATCTAACTTGGGGACTAGAGAGGGAGTAGTGTACTCTGCTCTCGTGAGTCCCCTTTTTATACTGTTCGGAGGGAATCTAACGAAAGAGGCAATATTTGATAGATTTCCACCGGTAGATTCCGTCAGTTAGCTACCGCGAAGCATCCCTAAACCGGGCCATCCGGGCGTAACAACCGGTTGGGCACAAAGCGGTAAGTTTGTACTCACACACGTCACGGCTTCAGATATTAACTAACCCCGGCTCAGTGGGTGTATCGCCGTGTGCTTATTCGGATAATTCGAACATGGTTTTTTGAATCCCTCCGGGGGCGAGCGTTGTTGCCTTTTTTAACCTTTATTAAGCAATCCACATGAAGTCTGTGTCCGTCATCCAAATATCACCAGGCCAGTGCTAACTGACATTCTATAACACTCCCACTCGTGACTGACCTGAAATGTTTCCTAACTTTGTTTTGGTAACTCCCAACCCGAGCCTGGCCACAGCTTCAAACTTTTGCACCTAGGCAGGATTTAGAGTGAGTGACATCTCTGCCACCATTTCCTCATAAGATGTAGGTGAAGGTCACCTCTGACCTTTGCCACTTCGCGTCCACAATAGGCGCACAGTGGTTGCACAACATCAATTGCTTCCGTGCGCACGCAGGATATGGGTTCTTTCGCAGCTTAATGGCTGCTTGGTTTGTTCACCGTAGATAGGTACTGCCTCCTAGCACCAATTTCAAACTCAGGGAAAAGGTTTCCTGACTAGAGGTGCTTTCATGACAGCTGCACCAGCCAGCCATGTACTCAAGCCTCCTGTGGTGGAGTGCGCCACCAGGTGGGCGCGTCTGCTCTGCCAGGAGACCACAGCTCCATTCAGCCGAAAGCCGTAGCCAGTCGTCGACCTGCGTGTGTCAGTTGTCTCCAGCGAAGTCTGAGTGCAGCGTACCCTGAATCTCCAGCAGATAATCACTGCCTCCAAAGAACAAACCCATAGTCCAGAGGGCCAGAATTGTACGCCAAACACAAATGCTTTGCACAGCCCAGGTGGTCCTCAGTGGGGTGTTTTGCCCATGTTAACCTTGGCCAAAGGTCCGCACTGACTGTGAGAGGTCCCCGGGCCTGTGCACACTGCAGATACATCAGAAGACCCAATGTTCTCGCTGAGCTCACCAACAGTCTAGGCCATAGGCTCTCCCTGCGTGGTCATCTTGGTTGCTGGTATAGTGGCACCTTTCATTTGGACTTGCAATGTTGAGGCAAACTTGTCCATGAGGTTCCAGCCACATTACCCTTTTCTGAGTCAAGAGGATGTTCTTCATCATCCCTCTGTCCTGATTGATGTCCATACCAGGGTAGAAGGAGGATTCCCATGGGTCCTTGATTTTGCAGATGATAAACCCAAGTGACCCCAATCATGTGAAAAGATCGGGGGGGTGGCCCATAAGCTTGCAAAGGAAGCCACTGTGAGAGAGCAATCTAGGCCACGCCAACCAATCTTGACAGAAGGCGCCATTATCAAGGTGTCAAAGATCCGTCTGGGTGCGCATCCAGTCCCTGGCAATGGCTTGGTGAAGGTGGCCAAGGGCAAGGCAGATAGCCTTGTGGTGAAGGGGCTCAGAATGGTCCAGTCTGTCAGCCCGGGACGAACGGACCTGCCATATCGCGCCCAAGGTGGTTATACGCAGGAAGGACCACAACCTTAGGGTAGAGGGAGGAGGGGGGTGTCCCGGGCCAAAGGGTGATGTCGTCACCGAGGAGGAAGAAGGGGCAACGAGGAAGGCGCTGCCCACCGGTGAGGGTCTCCCAAGTGGAAAGGAGCCAGTCTATGACAGGGGCAGAATCAGGGCATTCCAAGAAAGCGTGAGACATTGTGTCAGCAGTGTGCAGCTGCAAGCAGTCAGGGCTGGAGCAGACTATGGAGGGGGGGTCGTCTTGGTTGACCCGTTGGAAGCGTCCTCGTACATGAGCAAGGAACGCATTGCAGCCCAGGGTGCCATGAAGCAAGCTCCGGCAAGTGATGGTATAAGGACGGTGGAGAGTCTTGTCAGCGAGGCGTACCCACACCTGCAAAAAGCCTGCACGTAGAGGGAGGGAGACTTGAGGTTCGTCTTGTCTTTGAGCAGTTCTCTCCGCTGGGTCTGGACGGGAGGGGCGGACACGTTGTAAGTCCACCCAAGCGTTTTGTGGGAGGTCTTCAGGGGAGGGGACTGGAATAGGGGTGACAACGAGCGCTCTCTCTGTTGCTGAGGCAATCCATCGGGATTCAAGACCATTCAAGGCCTCGCAGGTCAGGGTTAGTGCTAGGGTGAGTGTCCAAGGTGGAGAGGGGTAGAATGCTCCACAGCCTGGGCCAAGCAGCACGTTCCTCGGTATAACCTGGCACAAAATGGTGGGAACTGGGGCTTTGTTGCATGATATGTTGGTGAAGAAGGGCCTGCCGTGCTTGGCGCACAGAGAGTTCAAGAAGGTTCACCTCAGTATCATCATGGAGGTGGAGACCCCATGTTGTTGGGTCCAGTTGGAGGTCCTCCCAAAGACCAACCAGCCATGGTTCCAAGAGCTCTTGCCTCTGGTGGGGGGGGAGGCCTTGCTGGATCAGCTGCTCCTCAAAGTCTGCCCGTAACCATGCTTCTCGAGGTTTCTTGCGTAGGGTGATGAGGGCAGCTTGGGGATGTCCTTGGGGGGGAAGGGCAGGAAGGGTGAGAGGGTGTAACGGGCCAGAGGGCCAGACCTCCCAAAGACGGTCCTTTCCAGTGAGGGGATCTGGCCCCTCTGCAAGGGGACCAGCAGGGGCCACAGCGGGAAAGAGCTTCCATTTGGGAGGTGGAAGTTCAGGAAGGAGGACAGCATCCCGCCAGGGGTCTGGCAGAGAGGAGAGGATGAAGTCAAGGTCTTGGACAGCAGCGGGAGGGAGGTGAGCTCCTTGTTGATGAGCTGAGCGGATGTCCTTGAGACGGTGCCACGAGAGTGCTTGGGAGGAGAGCACTTGGTTTGAGGTGATGGGCATGGACGGAAAAGGAGGGGTGTTGTTGAAGGTGGTTTCCAGTAGGATGGATTGGGGGCACTGCATGGGCGGAGCGATAATTCTACGAATGTTCAGCAGGAGAAAAGCCTCTGCACTTTCCCGGGCCAAGTTGGTGGTTATTGAGGCGATGTCCACAGAAGACGGGGCGGTAACCAAGGCATGGTATCCACTTGGCTGACCTGGAGGAAGGCGCACAGCCCGAGAAATCTCGTGACGGTAGAGCTGCTGCCAGGGGTGACCTGTGTAACTGAAGAGGAGCCATGAAGGAGAGGGAGGAGCCATGAAGGAGATGAAGGAGAGGGAGGAGTAGGGAGGAGCAGGGGGGCCAAGTCCTCTCGTGGAGATGGAGGGGGAGGAAGAGAAGAAGGGGAGGGGATGAGAGGGATATAAAAGGGTTCGGAGAACTCTTCGTTGTCATCGCTGTCACTATCAATAATAGTTTGGATGCCAAATCGAAGGGGGGCTGGGCTGCAGTCGCCCCTGCAGCTAGGACACGAGAAGTGTCCTATAGTGAACCAAGTCGTGATGCATGTGAAGTGGAAGGAGTGCGCACAAGGTGTCCAATAAGGGGGCTCGGTCCCAAAGGGGTTGAGACAAATGGGGCAGCAAAGCGGATCATGCTGGGTTTTTTTTTTTTTTTTTTTTACATAGGGAGGAACCAGGAAAGGGAACATCTGATAAAACCTAGCCCTATGTGACCGAGGAAGAAAAACCAAAGAAGAAGATTAGAGGACATGGACCAAAAGTCCGCTAAGACAAAAGATCCGAAGACAAAAGACGAAAAGACTAGGGGACAAAAGACCGAGGGACACAAACTAATTACTAGGAGGACAAAGGACAAAGGGCCTTCCGAGCACCACCCCCACCTCCAAGCAACACTGTTTCTCCCCAACCAATAAAACACCACTGTAACCTCCAAGAGCAACACAGAAAAAGAAGGAAAGGCATACACCCGAAGGTCTTGCTGATCTAAGATTAAAACACTGCAGGGCATCACTCCTGTAACAGGCCAGTGCATCAGGGCATCACTCCTTCAGCAAACCAGCACATACTCTCAGCAGCCTAGTAACATGTCGCTAGGTCACCCATGCAGATCAGCAAGCTCTGCAAAGACGACCAGAGCGCGGCATGCAACAAAAAACAGGACAGGGCCAAAGCTAACACTAACAAGGTAACTAAAAAAAAATCGAAAGAAGCAAATCAAACTCCTTAGAAAACGTCCTGGACGGTGAAAGGGTAGAACCCCCACAAGATACACTGACCAGCAAGGAAAAACCTTAAAGGCGCACTAAAGCAGCTAGCAAATAAACCGGTAGCCTGTGCATCAGGGCATCACTCCATTAGCATGTCAGCGCAGTCTATCAGCAGCCTAGTATCAAGCCACTAGGTCGCCGATGCAAATCAGCAAGCTCTGCAAAGACAACCAAACGCGGCATGTCTACGGTTCAAAGGTAGCGGTAACAAGGTAACAAAAACTATGTAGCTCCTAAGTAAGCCTCCTGAACCTGCAGACGCAAGAAACAACACGGTACAGGGCATCACTCCTATAACAGTCCAGTGCATCAGGGCATCACTCCATCAGCAGACCGGCGAGCCAACTCAGCTGTCAAGTAGCATACCACTTCTTCTCCAATGCAGGCCAGCAAGCTCTGTAAGGAAGAAGACCAAAGCAGGGCATGCTACTGATAAACAGGTCCAGGAAAAAGCAAACAAAAAACAGTCTTCAGGGCAGGAGCAGCAGATCCACCCCCAAAAACTACTATCCAGCCCTTAGGGCAGCAAAAAGCTAAGACAAACTGTATCGCTATGGTTTCCAACCAATGTCACACTCCAGGATCGACAAGTCTCGAATTAGAGAACAAGAAGATGCTGACCAATGCGGACCTTCAAAAGGAGACCTGCTGACTGAGAATCCAAGAAAGAGGGATAGAGTCTTAGCAGCACAACACCTGCCTAAGGCCAAAAAACACTAAAAATCGCTATTGCTAGGGCGAAGAAAGGACCTCCAGCTCCAATTGTCGCCTTAAAGCTTCGTCTACTAGGTATCTCAGCAGCTGACATGAAGGGGCAGGGATGAGAGGGAGGAGATGGAGGATTCTGAGAGGAAGGAGGAAGTGGGTGGGGCTCGGATGAAGGGAATCAGGAGAGAGCTGCTTCTGAAGTACTAAGGATGGGGGTCGGGTGGTCCCAAATTAACTTGAAGAGAATAGCCTGCCCCCCTCCAGTAGGCTGACCTCTTATGCCGACCTCTGGAGGGGGCAGAGTAGCGGATTAGACCGCATGAGCGTCTGTAACACTCAAATGGGGCACTGAGCAGCTCCCATAGCCGCGAAATTGCAGTCGCTCCAGCTGAATTGGCCGAAGCAGCTTCGCAGCAAAGTTAGAAGGCGGCCGGAGAGCAGACATTGCTAGGGCGAAAAAAGGACCTCCAGCTCCAATTGTCGCCTTAAAGCTTCGTCTACTAGGTATCTCAGCAGCTGACATGAAGGAGCAGGGATGAGAGGGAGGAGATGGAGGATTCTGAGAGGAAGGAGGAAGTGGGTGGGGCTCGGAAGAAGGGAATCAGGAGAGAGCTGCTTCTGAAGTACTAAGGATGGGGGTCGGGTGGTCCCAAATTAACTTGAAGAGAATAGCCTGCCCCCCTCCAGTAGGCTGACCTCTTATGCTGACCCGTGGAGGGGGCAGAGTAGCGGATTAGACCGCATGAGCGTCTGTAACACTCAAATGGGGCACTGAGCAGCTCCCATAGCCGCGAAATTGCAGTCGCTCCAGCTGAATTGGCCGAAGCAGCTTCGCAGCAAAGTTAGAAGGCGGCCGGAGAGCAGACATTGCTAGGGCGAAAAAAGGACCTCCAGCTCCAATTGTCGCCTTAAAGCTTCGTCTACTAGGTATCTCAGCAGCTGACATGAAGGAGCAGGGATGAGAGGGAGGAGATGGAGGATTCTGAGAGGAAGGAGGAAGTGGGTGGGGCTCGGAAGAAGGGAATCAGGAGAGAGCTGCTTCTGAAGTACTAAGGATGGGGGTCGGGTGGTCCCAAATTAACTTGAAGAGAATAGCCTGCCCCCCTCCAGTAGGCTGACCTCTTATGCTGACCCGTGGAGGGGGCAGAGTAGCGGATTAGACCGCATGAGCGTCTGTAACACTCAAATGGGGCACTGAGCAGCTCCCATAGCCGCGAAATTGCAGTCGCTCCAGCTGAATTGGCCGAAGCAGCTTCGCAGCAAAGTTAGAAGGCGGCCGGAGAGCGGACATTGCTAGGGCGAAAAAAGGACCTCCAGCTCCAATTGTCGCCTTAAAGCTTCGTCTACTAGGTATCTCAGCAGCTGACATGAAGGAGCAGGGATGAGAGGGAGGAGATGGAGGATTCTGAGAGGAAGGAGGAAGTGGGTGGGGCTCGGAAGAGTGTTTGATAGAGAGTCCAGATCGCTGGTGGCTGGAGGGTGGTGGGTGATGGCGGAGAGAGGTAAGGAAAGGGTGTGGGAGGGACGTCGGGTGGCCAGTGGGCTGGAGGAAGAGGGAGGGACAGGAGAGGGAGGGAGGTGAAAAGGAAGGGGACAGGGATGGGCAGGAGGAGTCTGGTTTGCCCTTGAGATGGCGGCAGCACCAGCAGCAGCTGCTGCATCAGAGATGGGTCGGGGGTTGGGAGCGATGGGTCTGCGAGGGGAAGGGGCGGCGGAGATAGGAGGGACTTGAGCTGGGGTAGAGGGAGACTCTGGATGAGATGAGTTAAAGGGGGCTGGAGAGGGGGATGAGGATAAGGGGGGAGCGATGGAGAGGAAGGAATCTTGGACAGGGGAAGATGGAGACTCTGCTAGTGCAGAGTTAGAGGGGAGCGGAGAGGGGGGGGAGGATGCTATAGGAGATTGTATGGGTACCAAAGCTGTTGCTGTGGGTGTCAACACTGAGTCTGCTACTGGTGGTGTCAAAACATCTGCTGCTGTAGGGAGATCCGATTCCTCTACCGGTGGCAAAGCTTTTTTTTTTTTTTTTTTTTTACATAGGGAGGAACCAGGAAGGAGAACATCTGATAAAACGTAGCCTAATTTTTTTTTTTTTTTTTTTTTTTTTAGTTGTGAAAGGATTTTCACCCCAGGAGGTGGGTCTCCCGACACAAACCAGCGACACGGAGGATTCAGTTCGAATGGTGGTGCCACTCCTACAATATGCAAAGAGTCCTATGTGACCGAGGAAGAAAAACCAAAGAAGAAGACTAGAGGACATGGACCATAAGTCCGCTAAGACAAAAGATCCAAGACAAAAGACGAAAAGACTAGGGGACAAAAGACCGAGGGACACAAACTAATAACTAGGAGGACAAAGGACTAAGGGCCTTCCGAGCACCAACCCCACCTCCAAGCAACACTGTTCCTTCCCAACCAACAAAACACCACTCCAAGAGCAACACAGAAAAAGAAGGAAAGGCATGCAAGCAAAGGTCTTGCTGATCTAGGATTAAAACACTGCAGGGCATCACTCCTGTAACAGGCTAGTGCATCAGGGCATCACTCCTTTAGCAAACCAGCACAGACTCTTAGTAACATGTCGCTAGGTCACCCATGCAGATCAGCAAGCTCTGCAAAGACGACCAGAACGCGGCATGCCGACAGTTCAAAGGTAGCAGAAACAAGGTAACAAACTGTGTAAGCCAGTGCAGGTGTTAAAACAAGTGATGCTGATACTGTAGCCAATGCAGCGGGTGCTAAAGCCGAGACCGATGTTGCTGTCGTTGGTGGCTGAACCAAGGCTCCTACTGCAGGTGCCTGTGCTAGTGCAGCTTGGTTTTGTAATGGAGTCAATTTTTTTGTTTTGTTTTTTGAGCCTTTAGCTACTGATGCTGATGCTGTTGCTGGAGCTGAGGTTGATGCTGCTGAGGGAGGTTGAGCTGATGCTGATGCTGATCCTGATGCTGGTGCTGAGGTTGCTGAGGGTGCTGATGGTGATAGCACTGTGGATGATGCTGATGCTAATGCTAGTGTTGCTTGATCTGATGCTGATGCTGAGGCTGAGGGAGCTGGAGCTGATGCTAGAACTAATACAGATGCTAATGTTGATGCTGACTCTGAGGCTGAGACTAAGGCTAAGGCTGAGGCTGCTGATGCCGAGGCTGAGAGAGCTGGAGCTGATGCTAGAGCTGATACTGATGCTGATGCTGATCCTGACGCTGAGGCTGAGGCTGTGGCTGAGGCTGTGGCTGTGGCTGAGGCTGAGGCTAAGGCTGAGGCTGAGGCTGAGGCTGCTGATGTTGGTACTGCTGAAGCTGAAACAGATCTTGGAGTGGAAGGTGCAACTGATGATGCAGACCTCCCAAAGACGGTCCTCTCCAGTGAGGGGATATGGCCCCTCTGCAAGGGGACCAGCGGGGGCCACAGCGGGAAAGAGCTTCCATTTGGGAGGTGGAAGTTCAGGAAGGAGGACAGCATCCCGCCAGGGGTCTGGCAGAGAGGAGAGGATGAAGTCAAGGTCTTGGACAGCAGCGGGAGGGAGGTGAGCTCGTTGTTGATGAGCTGAGCGGATGTCCTTGAGACGGTGCCACGAGAGTGCTTGGGAGGAGAGCACTTGGTTTGAGGTGATGGGCATGGACGGAAAAGGAGGGGTGTTGTTGAAGGTGGTTTCCAGTAGGATGGATTGGGGGCACTGCATGGGCGGAGCGATAATTCTACGAATGTTCAGCAGGAGAAAAGCCTCTGCACTTTCCCGGGCCAAGTTGGTGGTGATTGAGGCGATGTCCACAGAAGACGGGGCGGTAACCAGGGCATGGTATCCACTTGGCTGACCTGGAGGAAGGCGCACAGCCCGAGAAATCTCGTGACGGTAGAGCTGCTGCCAGGGGTGACCTGTGTAACTGAAGAGGAGCCATGTGGTCTTGGCCAGCATAGCAGCCGAGTGGGAAGCAAGATGGGGTACAGCAAGCCCTCCTCGATGAAAAGGAAGGACGGCTGTCCCGAAGCGGGGGAAGAGGTGTCCTGGACGTGGTGATTCCTCCTCCTGCAGGCTAGAGGTTGCAACAAAGGCATTGAGAGAAGATTGCAACTGCTGGCGGAGAGGCGCTGGTGGTGATGCAAAGTTAGCCTGGAAGATGAACGTGGAAGCCAAGCATTGCATAGCAACATGCGCCCTTCCAATAACATTGAGATTGCGTGAGAGCCATGGAGCTGCTGCACGTGAGATGCTATGTGGCATGTGCTGGTAGGCTGCAGCCTTGCAAAGGGCAGTGTCTGCACCGAACGGCACGCCCAGCAATCTGTGAGGTGTGTCTGGGGGATGGAGGTGGTAGCCAGTCAAGTGATGGGTGCCAAGGGCGGGGTCCAGATCTGCGGGGAGGTGTATGTCTGGGGGAAGTTCAAGAAGCAGAAGACGGGTCTTGGGAACAGACTGGGCGGGTAAGCCAGCCGAATTGGCTACGACGTATGTCTCCTTGATGATAGGCCCATCTGTGGCTGGGTTGAGGACAAAGTGCTTGCCATCGTCAGCAAACGAGAGGGTGGCAGGGGCCAACTCTCCTGAGGGAAGACGGAAGGATTGCATAGTTCCACAAGATCTCAGTTGGTTATTGTAGGTGATGAAGGGCTCAAAGATGATGACCCATTGATTACAGCTCAAGGCCCCACCCTGAGGGAAGCCGGAAGTGTTGGGGAAGGAGGTAGTGAAGAAACCGTTGAGACGCACTCGCAATCTTAAATTTTCACAAATTTTCAAATTTTCAAATTTTCAAAATTTCAATTTTTCACAAATTTCTACAAATTCCCCAAAAAAAATTCAGCCGACGTTTTCCAACTTTCTCAACTCCGATATTTTTCGGCTTTCGCATCTTTCGCGCAGCTTCTTGAGCTTCGCAACCACCTTCAATTCGTTGCGGTGCGTGCGGCATGCACTTGGGCGACTTTTCACTCCTCTGGCCAATCTCAACTTCGACAGCCTTTCTCTCCCTCTTCCCTCTATACGTATCTGTGTTCTTGTGCTCGTCTTGAAGCTCTCAAGGAGACGCATCTGCCTATACCTTTTCTTTTGATCGAGGCTCGTTTTTTACGAAAACGCCAGGTCAACACCTTTCCCTCAGCTTGTTAGCCTCTGGCCATCTTTCAGCACCTTTCAGCACCTCCAACTTTCTCAACTCCGATCTTTTTCAGCTTCCGCATCTTTCGCGCAGCTTCTTGAGCTTCGCAACCACCATCAATTCGTTGCGGGGCGAGCGGCATGCACCTGGACGACTTTTCACTCCTCTGGCCGACCTCAACTTCGACAGCCTTTTTCTCACTCTTCCCTCAATACGTTACAATGTTCTTGTGCTCGTCTTGAAGCTCTCACGCCGCTCAGTGTGCGAATTGTCCTTCTTGATACTCTCTGCTTCCCCCTTCAGCCCTGCAATAGCAGCAGTGTCTCAGCCAGCCTGGTCTGACACTCGAGTTTCCCCACACACTTTCAGCCCTTCCTTCTTTGCATGGGAGTCAATCCTACACCTGGTATACTTCTCCCAGCCCCTTTCAGCTATCATGGCCTCTTCTCTTCCTTCTCTCTGACAGCCTCATGCAGCTTCCCCCCATGGCTCAGCACATGCTTAGAAGATCCCAATGGACCACTGATGTGCGAGACATCCCCCAGACTCTACAGCAAGCCCCATGGATGACCAGCTCCCAAGTCTCGCACATCCTTCCATGCCCGCACACCTTCTTACTGGAAGTAGGTAAAGCAGCAGTTGAGCCCCAAGAGCTGCCAGCCTTTCTCACCTTCCTCCTCCAGTACTTCAGCCCCCTTCTCCATGGTATGCCGCCAATGGGGCGATGCGGGTCCCATGCAAAAGCTTATTGGTGCATCGTCCTTGCACCCACTGGCCGATATTATGCTGACCTTTTCAGGCGGCTATCTCATTCTGGCAACTTCACTGTGGAGTGGGGACAGCGACAGATCCTCATCCCCCTATCCCCTCAAGCCTGCCACCCTTTCTCCCCTCCCTCTCCCTCCCTGGTAGACCCCCCTTCAACACCTTCTTGGATCAAGATCCTCTCTCTTTCCCCCTCCCATCCCATTCTGCTCGTTCCCACCTCTCCACCACATCCCCTCTCACTTCTTTCCAGGGCCCTTCTGCTTCTACCCTCCCCTTTACTTCCCCTCCTCCTCCTCCTCCTACCCCCCTCCCCTTCCCTTCCCCTTCTTCCAACATGGAACCCATCGGGCCCCCGACCTATGGTACCCCTCCTCATTCTCTCCATTTCCCCTGTCCCTCCCACCGTCCAGTCCACAGCACTCTCACCCCACCCTGAGCTGCTGAGATACCTTGTAGACGAAGCTTTAAGGCGACAATTGGAGCTGGAGGTCCTTTTTTCGCCCTAGCAATGTCTGCTCTCCGGCCGCCTTATAACTTTGCTGCGAAGCTGCTTCGGCCAATTCGGCAGGAGCGACTGCAATTTCGCGGCTATGGGAGCTGCTGAGTGCCCCATTTGAGTGTTACAGACGCTCATGCGGTCTAATCCGCTACTCTGCCCCCCCCAGAGGTCAGCATAAGAGGTCAGCCTACTGGAGGGGGGCAGGCTATTCTCTTCAAGTTAATTTGGGACCACCCGACCCCCATCCTTAGTACTTCAGAAGCAGCTCTCTCCTGATTCCCTTCTTCCGAGCCCCACCCACTTCCTCCTTCCTCTCAGAATCCTCCATCTCCTCCCTCTCATCCCTGCTCCTTCATGTCAGCTGCTGAGATACCTAGTAGACGAAGCTTTAAGGCGACAATTGGAGCTGGAGGTCCTTTTTTCGCCCTAGCAATGTCTGCTCTCCGGCCGCCTTCTAACTTTGCTGCGAAGCTGCTTCGGCCAATTCGGCAGGAGCGACTGCAATTTCGCGGCTATGGGAGCTGCTCAGTGCCCCATTTGAGTGTTACAGACGCTCATGCGGTCTAATCCGCTACTCTGCCCCCTCCAGAGGTCAGCATAAGAGGTCAGCCTACTGGAGGGGGGCAGGCTATTCTCTTCAAGTTAATTTGGGACCACCCGACCCCCATCCTTAGTACTTCAGAAGCAGCTCTCTCCTGATTCCCTTCTTCCGAGCCCCACCCACTTCCTCCTTCCTCTCAGAATCCTCCATCTCCTCCCTCTCATCCCTGCTCCTTCATGTCAGCTGCTGAGATACCTAGTAGACGAAGCTTTAAGGCGACAATTGGAGCTGGAGGTCCTTTTTTCGCCCTAGCAATGTCTGCTCTCCGGCCGCCTTCTAACTTTGCTGCGAAGCTGCTTCGGCCAATTCGGCAGGAGCGACTGCAATTTCGCGGCTATAGGAGCTGCTCAGTGCCCCATTTGAGTGTTACAGACGCTCATGCGGTCTAATCCGCTACTCTGCCCCCTCCAGAGGTCAGCATAAGAGGTCAGCCTACTGGAGGGGGGCAGGCTATTCTCTTCAAGTTAATTTGGGACCACCCGCCCCCCACCCTTAGTACTTCAGAAGCAGCTCTCTCCTGATTCCCTTCTTCCGAACCCCACCCACTTCCTCCTTCCTCTCAGAATCCTCCATTTCCTCCCTCTCATCCCTGCTCCTTCTTGTCAGCTGCGATTTTTTAGTGTTTTTTGGCCTTAGACAGGTGTTGTGCTATTGAGACTCATTCCCTCTTTCTTGAATTCTCAGTCAGCAGGTCTCCTTTTGAAGGTCTGCATTGGTCAGCATCTTCTTGTTCTCTAATTAGAGACTTGCCGATCCTGGAGTGTGACATTGGTTGGAAACCATAGCGATACAGTTTGTCTTAGTATTTTGCTGCCCTAGAGGGCTGGATAGTAGTTTTTGGGGGTGGATCTGCTGCTCCTGCCCTGAAGACTGTTTTTGTTTGCTTTTTCCCGGACCTGTTTATCAGTAGCATGCCCTGCTTTGGTCTTCTTCCTTACAGAGCTTGCTGGTCTGCATTGGAGAAGAAGTGGCATGCTACTTGACAGCTGAGTTGGCTCGCCGGTCTGCTGATGGAGTGATGCCCTGATGCACTGGACTGTTATAGGAGTGATGCCCTGTACCGTGTTGTTTCTTGCGTCTGCAGGTTCAGGAGGCTTACTTAGGAGCTACATAGTTTTTGTTACCTTGTTACCGCTACCTTTGAACCGTAGACATGCCGCGTTTGGTTGTCTTTGCAGAGCTTGCTGATTTGCATCGGCGACCTAGTGGCTTGATACTAGGCTGCTGATAGACTGCGCTGACATGCTAATGGAGTGATGCCCTGATGCACAGGCTACCGGTTTATTTGCTAGCTGCTTTAGTGCGCCTTTAAGGTTTTTCCTTGCTGGTCAGTGTATCTTGTGGGGGTTCTACCCTTTCACCGTCCAGGACGTTTTCTAAGGAGTTTGATTTGCTTCTTTCGATTTTTTTTTAGTTACCTTGTTAGTGTTAGCTTTGGCCCTGTCCTGTTTTGTGTCGCATGCCGCGCTCTGGTCGTCTTTGCAGAGCTTGCTGATCTGCATGGGTGACCTAGCGACATGTTACTAGGCTGCTGAGAGTATGTGCTGGTTTGCTAAAGGAGTGATGCCCTGATGCACTGGCCTGTTACAGGAGTGATGCCCTGCAGTGTTTTAATCTTAGATCAGCAAGACCTTCGGGTGCATGCCTTTCCTTCTTTTTCTGTGTTGCTCTTGGAGGTTACAGTGGTGTTTTATTGGTTGGGGAGAAACAGTGTTGCTTGGAGGTGGGGGTGGTGCTCGGAAGGCCCTTAGTCCTTTGTCCTCCTAGTAATTAGTTTGTGTCCCTCGTTCTTTTGTCCCCTAGTCTTTTCGTCTTTTGTCTTCGGATCTTTTGTCTTAGCGGACTTTTTGCCCATGTCCTCTAATCTTCTTCTTTGGTTTTTCTTCCTCGGTCACATAGGGCTAGGTTTTATCAGATGTTCCCTTTCCTGGTTCCTCCCTATGTAAAAAAAAAAAAATCCACCTCCCCCCCTTAGTTCTCTTAGTTTATTGCATAGTTTTCCTTTTAGTCCTCCTTAGTTTGCATCTCCTCTTTCAGTCTTCTGATCCGGTGACGGTTAGAGGTTGCAATGTTATGGCCCTCCCCTTCATAGGTCTTTTTTCATAGTAGTCCTTAAAAAAAAGTAGAGCTGCCATTCATGAGGATATCGCACCAGCGCGTGATGCCTGCACCTTTTGAATCCCATGGCTGACATTGTCTTTAGGAGCCATCCCCTGTTGACAGAATCATAAGCTTTAGTGAGGTCAGAATGCAGCAACCAGCCTGGTCTCTGCCAGACCCCACGCGGGATGCTGTCCTCCTTCCTGAACTTCCACCTCCCAAATGGAAGCCCTTTCCCGCTGTGGCCCCTGCTGGTCCCCTTGCAGAGGGGCCAGATCACCTCACTGGAGAGGACCGTCTTTGGGAGGTCTGGCCCTCTGGCCGGTTACACCCTCTCACCCTTCCTGCCCTTCCCCCCCAAGGACACCCCCAAGCTGCGCTCATCACCCTACGCAAGAAACCTCGAGAAGCATGGTTACGGGCAGACTTTGAGGAGCAGCTGATCCAGCAAAGCCTCCCCCCCCACCAGAGGCAAGAGCTCTTGGAACCATGGCTGGTTGGTCTCCACCTCCATGATGATACTGAGGTGAACCTTCTTGAACTCTCTGTGCGCCAAGCACGGCAGGCCCTTCTTCACCAACATATCATGCAACAAAGCCCCAGTTCCCACCATTTTGTGCCAGGCTCATTTATCGCAACTCCTTACTCCGCACCCCTCGCAGTGAACGCTGGAACGCAGTGGACCTGGCCTGGACCCCTCATCACTGTAGCGCGGCGCTATCAGTCTGTACTGGTTTTCAGGCTCATTAAACGCCGGCCACCAGACCTTATCTCCCTCATTTATCGCAAATCCTTACTCCACACCCCTCGCAGTGAACGCTGGAACGCAGTGGACCTGACCTGGACCCCTCATCACTGTACAGCGGCGCTGTCAGTCTACACAATTTTCACTCATCAATCCCCCCACAACATACTCAGGAAATGCGAAAGTTCTGCCATATCGCGCCCAAGGTGGTTATACGCAGGAAGGACCACAACCTTAGGGTAGAGGGAGGAGGGGGTGTCCCGGGCCAAAGGGTGATGTCGTCACCGAGGAGGAAGAAGGGGCAACGAGGAAGGCGCTGCCCACCGGTGAGGGTCTCCCAAGTGGAAAGGAGCCAGTCTATGACAGGGGCAGAATCAGGGCATTCCAAGAAAGCGTGAGACATTGTGTCAGCAGTGTGCAGCTGCAAGCAGTCAGGGCTGGAGCAGACTATGGAGGGGGGGTCGTCTTGGTCGACCCGTTGGAAGCGTCCTCGTACATGAGCAAGGAACGCATTGCAGCCCAGGGTGCCATGAAGCAAGCTCCGGCAAGTGATGGTATAAGGACGGTGGAGAGTCTTGTCAGCGAGGCGTACCCACACCTGCGAAAAGCCTGCACGTAGAGGGAGGGAGACTTGAGGTTCGTCTTGTCTTTAAGCAGTTCTCTCCGCTGGGCCTGGACGGGAGGGGCGGACAGGTTGTAAGTCCACCCAAGCGTTCTGTGGGAGGTCTTCAGGGGAGGGGACTGGAATAGGGGTGACAACGAGCGCTCTCTCTGTTGCTGAGGCAATCCATCGGGATTCAAGACCACGGAGGACTCGCAGGTCAGGGTTAGTGCTAAGGTGAGTGTCCAAGGTGGAGGGGGGTAGAATGCTCCACAGCCTGGGCCAAGCAGCACGTTCCTTGGTATATTTTTTTTTTTTTTTTTAGTTGTGAAAGGACTTTCACCCCAGGAGGTGGGTCTCCCGACACAAACCAGCGACACGGAGGATTCAGTTCGAATGGTGGTGCCACTCCAACAATATGCAAAGTAGGCGCACTTAGGGTTGGTGAGAGATACCAACCCACGACCAAACGAACATTCACCACTACCCCTGATGACCACGGCAGACAAGCTCCCTGCCATGGTCGTTAGAGGCGGAATCAAGAAGACATAACTAGAGAACCACCACGAGGGCAGAAATCCGACAGTACTTCCCTACAAGGTTTGCTTAGGGCCAGGACGCCAAAATACTGAGGAATCGAACCTCACCACCCCCTTCCTACTCTCGCAAGTAGGGTCGATACAGCAAGGGTACTGTAGATCACAAGGGATGTAGAACACACTACATTTGTAACTCAGCCTGCGTGTCCTGCGATCTAACGCCGCCCCCTAACCGCTAAGGTAAACCTCGGCAAGATAGGAAAAGAGCAATCTCCAGTGGAACTTTGGTCTGGGCGATTTTTGCGC
Source organism: Chlamydomonas sp. ICE-L (assembly GCA_013435795.1). Classification (NCBI taxonomy): domain Eukaryota; kingdom Viridiplantae; phylum Chlorophyta; class Chlorophyceae; order Chlamydomonadales; family Chlamydomonadaceae; genus Chlamydomonas; species Chlamydomonas sp. ICE-L. The sequence goes on along the minus strand of JACBWV010000909.1, from coordinate 869,323 downwards.
CCAGACCGGTCTATTTGGGCGAATTTCACGCCCAGACCAGGTGGTTGTGTGTGATGTGGTGGGGGAGTGAGGGGTGTGGTGTGAAGGTATGGGTGGGTGGTAAGTTGTAAGAACGTGTGGTGATGGGGGGAGAGTGTGTGGTTATGTGTGATGTGGTGGGGGAGTGAGTGTGGGTTAGGTGGTGAAGAGGGAAGGTGTGAGTGTGTGTGTTAGGAGGGGATTTACTGGCCCAGACCGGTCTAGGCGACTCGCACGCCCTGGCCAGGGTTGTGGTGGTGGGGTGGGGGTGAGGGGTGTGATGTGAAGGTTGGTGGTGGTTTGTAGTAAGAACGTGTTGTGATAGGGGGGTGAGTGAGTGGTTATGGGCGGTGTGGTGGGGGAGTGAGATTGTCTCAACCCCTTTGGGACCGAGCCCCCTTGTTGGACACCTTGTGCGCACTCCTTCCACTTCACATGCATCACGACTTGGTTCACTATAGGACACTCCTCGTGTCCCAGCTGCAGGGGCGACTGCAGCCCAGCCCCCCTTCGATTTGGCATCCAACCTATTATTGATAGTGACAGCGATGACAACGAAGAGTTCTCCGAACCCTTTTATATCCCTCTCATCCCCTCCCCTTCTTCTCTTCCTCCCCCTCCATCCCCACGCGAGGACTTGGCCCCCCTGCTCCTCCCTACTCCTCCCTCTCCCTCATCTATCCCCTCGCTTTCTTCTTCCAGCCTGGGCATCCACTCGGCCCTTGGGGCATACACCCCCCCAGATCCCACCTCCCCCGTCCCTGCTCCTTCTCCCCTTCTCTTAACTCCTCCTGCCACCCCCCCTTCCACTTCACGTGCTGATAACGCACGTTGGTGGCGCTCAGCCCCTCCCCCTCTACAGGCAACCTCCCCCGCTCAAGCTTCCCCCCCTCACCGTGCCACCTCCTCTCTTCAGGCCGTTCACCCCTTACAGGCCGTCCCTCTTCAACAGGCTGTCCACTCTCGCAAGAGAACTCGGACAGTCCCAGAAGACCAACAGCCCTGGTGGGCAGTCTCTCTTCCCAGCACCTCTCTCTCTGAAATGTCCCCTTGGTCAACCCGCAAATCTGCACGCTTAAATATCAGCGGCAACACAAGCCGGGATCACACCAGGGGAGAACACGAATGAATGCACAGCATGTCCCTCCTAGGAGTACCTTTGTCTGCACCAACGCGCAAGGACTTACACCCCTTCAACTCTTTGAGCACATTTCTTGGCTTCGAGAAACGCGAGTGGATATGGCAGTGCTCACTGAAGTAAGGTCAACCTCATCACCCGAGGACCTTCTTCAACACCTTCCAGGCGCGGGGGCAATCTGGCCAGGCGCAAGATTTTTCTTTTGCCCTGGTACAGGGCACACTGAAGGCATCATCCTGATATTAAGCCCTCACTGCCCCATCACAGATCCCGTCCTAAGACCTATCCTAGGTCCAACAGGCCGCATTCTAGGCATCGATGCTTTCATTTTTTTTTTTTTTTTTTTTTTCACAAAGGGGGGAACCAGGAAAAGGCGCAACTGATAAAACCTAGCCCTTTGTGACCAAGGAGAAAAGACCAAAGAAAAAGACAAGAACGGCTAAGGGACAGCTCAGGGACGGACACCACCTGGGCGACGTAAGGGACAAAGGAGGACGGGAACAGAAGACAAACAAACCAGAGAGGCAAGGAAGAAGCCAAAAACAGGAAGCCCAAGAGAAGGGGCTAGGACTACTAAGAAAAAAGACCTATGAAGGGGGGGGCCATAACATTGCAACCTCTAACCGTCACCGGATCAGAAGACTGAAAGAGGAGATGCAAACTAAGGAGGATTAAAAGGAAAACTATGCGAGAAACTAAGAGAAAAAAGGGGGGGAGGGGGGGGGGGGGGGGGGGGGGGGGGACTAAGGAGGCAACTGAGGGGGAAACTAAGGAGGCAACTAAGGGTGGAAACTGAACTAGGGGAAGCAAACTAAGGGAGAAACTGCAAAAACAAGCCAAAAGCAGGGAGGCAACCAGAAAAGGAGAAAGACAACTGGAAGCAAAACGAAAACCTAAAAGACTGGTCTGGGCAGGTAAACAACAGGAACATAGGACAGGAGTAAGCTCGGGACTTTTATAGTGCTGATTTCTCCTTTGGACTGTATCGTCCAAACCCTCACATCAACCAGGCTAACCAGGATCTTCTGCTCACATCCCTCCCTCGTCCCCTCCCCCCTAGTTATGCAGCCCTTGCAGAAGGTGTCAATGGCGATGGCCTAATCACATCTACAATGCGTTCCATGAAGAACTGTCCCCGATCCTTCAACGGGTTTTCAACTCTGCCTTCCAAGATCAAGTTAACTCGGCCCCCCTAGCACCCCTCCTTCAGGGAACCATCTGCCTTCTCCACAAGACTGGTCAGCCCCAAGACTCCCTCGCAGGTTACCGTCCTATCACCCTTCTCAATTGCGACCTTAAGCTGATCCTTTTGATCATGGCTCACCGGCTGCAACGCCCACTGGAATATCTCATCGACGTCACTCAATCAGCTTTCCTCCGTGGCAGAGACATCAGTGACAACATCCGCTATCACCTAGGCTTGGCTGCGCGCTTGAAAGAGCTTGGCTTACCAGGCTGGTTGCTGCATTCTGACCTCACTAAAGCTTATGATTCTGTCAACAGGGGATGGCTCCTAAAGACAATGTCAGCCATGGGATTTTAAAGTGCGGGCATCACGCGCTGGTGCAATATCCTCATGAATGGCAGCTCTACGCGAGTGCGTCTCAACGGTTTCTTCACTACCTCCTTCCCCAACACTTCCGGCTTCCCTCAGGGTGGGGCCTTGAGCTGTAATCAATGGGTCATCATCTTTGAGCCCTTCATCACCTACAATAACCAACTGAGATCTTGTGGAACTATGCAATCCTTCCGTCTTCCCTCAGGAGAGTTGGCCCCAGCCACCCTCTCGTTTGCTGACGATGGCAAGCACTTTGTCCTCAACCCAGTCACAGATGGGCCTATCATCAAGGAAACATTCGTCGTAGCCAATTCGGCTGGCTTACCCGCCCGGTCTGTTCCCAAGACCCGTCTTCTGCTTCTTGAACTTCCCCCAGACATACCCCTCCCTGCAGATCTGGACCCCGCCCTTGGCACCCATCACTTGACTGGTTACCACCTCCATCCCCCAGACACACCTCACAGATTGCTGGGCGTGCCGTTCGGTGCAGACACTGCCCTTTGCAAGGCTGCAGCCTACCAGCACATGCCCCATAGCATCTCACGTGCAGCAGCTCCATGGCTCTCACGCAATCTCAATGTTATTGGAAGGGCGCATGTTGCTATGCAATGCTTGGCTACCAAGTTCATCTTCCAGGCTAACTTTGCATCACCACCAGTGCCTCTCCGCCAGCAGTTGCAATCTTCTCTCAATGCCTTTGTTGCAACCTCTAGCCTGCAGGAGGAGGAATCACCACGTCCAGGACACCTCTTCCCCCGCTTCGGGACAGCCGTCCTTCCTTTTCATCGAGGAGGGCTTGCTGTACCCCATCTTGCTTCCCACTCGGCTGCTATGCTGGCCAAGACCACATGGCTCCTCTTCAGTTACACAGGTCACCCCTGGCAGCAGCTCTACCGTCACGAGATTTCTCGGGCTGTGCGCCTTCCTCCAGGTCAGCCAAGTGGATACCATGCCCTGGTTACCGCCCCGTCTTCTGTGGACATCGCCTCAATCACCACCAACTTGGCCCGGGAAAGTGCAGAGGCTTTTCTTTTGCTGAACATTCGTAGAATTATCGCTCCGCCCATGCAGTGCCCCCAATCCATCCTACTGGAAACCACCTTCAACAACACCCCTTCTTTTCCGTCCATGCCCATCACCTCAAACCAAGTGCTCTCCTCCCAAGCACTCTCGTGGCACCGTCTCAAGGACATCCGCTCAGCTCATCAACAACGAGCTCACCTCCCTCCCGCTGCTGTCCAAGACCTTGACTTCATCCTCTCCTCTCTGCCAGACCCCTGGCGGGATGCTGTCCTCCTTCCTGAACTTCCACCTCCCAAATGGAAGCTCTTTCCCGCTGTGGCCCCTGCTGGTCCCCTTGCAGAGGGGCCAGATCACCTCACTGGAGAGGACCGTCTTTGGGAGGTCTGGCCCTCTGGCCGGTTACACCCTCTCACCCTTCCTGCCCTTCCCCCCCAAGGACACCCCCAAGCTGCGCTCATCACCCTACGCAAGAAACCTCGAGAAGCATGGTTACGGGCAGACTTTGAGGAGCAGCTGATCCAGCAAGGCCTCCCCCCCCACCAGAGGCAAGAGCTCTTGGAACCATGGCTGGTTGGTCTTTGGGAGGACCTCCAATTGGACCCAAAAACATGGGGTCTCCACCTCCATGATGATACTGAGGTGAACCTTCTTGAACTCTCTGTGCGCCAAGCACGGCAGGCCCTTCTTCACCAACATATCATGCAACAAAGCCCCAGTTCCCACCATTTTGTGCCAGGTTATACCGAGGAACGTGCTGCTTGGCCCAGGCTGTGGAGCATTCTACCCCCCTCCACCTTGGACACTCACCCTAGCACTAACCCTGACCTGCGAGTCCTCCGTGGTCTTGAATCCCGATGGATTGCCTCAGCAACAGAGAGAGCGCTCGTTGTCACCCCTATTCCAGTCCCCTCCCCTGAAGACCTCCCACAGAACGCTTGGGTGGACTTTCAACGTGTCCGCCCCTCCCATCCAGGCCCAGCAGAGAGAACTGCTCAAAGACAAGACGAACCTCAAGTCTCCCTCCCTCTACATGCAGGCTTTTCTCAGGTGTGGGTACGCCTCGCTGACAAGACTCTCCACCGTCCTTATACCATTACTTGCCGGAGCTTACTTCATGGCACCCTGGAATGGGCGTTCCTGCTTCCGAACGGATTTCCAATCTTACAATCACTTTTGGGGGGTCTTTTGATGCTTTTCAAATGCAATCTTACGATAAAAAACGTAAGATTGTAGTCAATTTTGACAAAATATGCTTGAAATGAGCTTGAAAGACGGAGAAACGTACAGATTGCGAATGTTACAACGTTGAAATGCCATATTTTGTAACAAAAGGTGTTAACATCAATTCGTGTCTTACAATTATAATTGTAAGAAATAAAGGGAAAGCGGACGGTTATAAGGCGGCAGGCAGAATTCAGCTTTTACATCTTACAATAAAAATCGTAAGTATAATTCATTTAATTTTTTTAATTTAGTAAAAAACGGCTATGTGTCAAACATCTTACTCCTCCTCCTCCCCCCCCTCCTCGTCCTCCTCTTCCTCCTCCTTCTCCTCCTCCATGTCCCCATCCCCATCTTCCTCCTCCTCCATCTCCTCCTCCTCAGCAATGTCTGCATTGTCTCCATCCGATTGCACAGCCTCTGCCCTGGTGTCCTTCTCTATGGATTGACAAGCTAGGAGCATGCTTGTGTGGTACTTTCTCTGGATCTTCATACCCTTGGTGGGTTCGCAGCTAAATTGAAATGCGTCAATGGGAATATCGCCCGTCCATGTTGCTTTTCTCCTAACCCCCACGGTAATAGGCACAAGCTTGTGGTCCATCCAATCTTCTGGCCAAGTTGGGTATTGTGTTTCAGTGTACACCAACTTCTGAGCCCCAGAGTACAAGGGCTTTAAATACACACATTCCACTTCTCCATTCACTGGTAGTGATTTGACCTCCACCACGTCCCATCCTCTCAATCCGCTAGAGTCATCCATTTGTACCTTGACCACAGCGACATGACCAACAACCAAATCAGTAGTGGGCTCGTAGGCTATTCTTCTATCCGGCTTCGTCCCTTGTGAAGAATATAAGTACAACACATCCTCCTCCTCTGGCCTTTCCATATTAGTCTCCAAAGTGTGTGCAACCTTCATAGTCTTGGCAATCTCGTTACTTGCAGGTAAAAGGTCTGACACATCCATGGACAAGTCATCCAATGCTGCTATCAAGCGCTTGGCCATTGATTTCTCAGACTGTGTCAGAACACGACTGGTTGCTGACAACTCCGATGGGAAGTCGACAAAATGTTGGTCTTTCGGGTACTCCCCAGTCACAGCATCATCTGGTTGAGTGCTCCAATAACTCTTCTCGACTTTGAAGAAATCAGTCCACCACTTATTGCTGGCTTCCCAAGTTTCACGAAGCATCTCGGCAATATGTTTGAAGGACTGGGCATGGGATGGGCCATCGGCTGCTGGTTCATCCATCGGCTGCTGGTCATCGGCTGCTGGTTCTAGAACCAGAAGGTCCTCCGCTGCGTGTCGTACACGGACATCAGCTACGGGTCCTGCACGGTCGTCACCGGCGGTTTGTACAGGACCATCGGCCATGTGGCCTGCAAGGACGTCACCTCCGGGCTTCTCGTTATGAATAGTCTTCCAGACAGCCGCCCAGTTTGCCTCGATATTCTCGAGCTCTTCAATCTTGATCTTGGGGGCTTCCTTAAATACTGTTCTGGTGTCCACCAGTGGGAAGCCTTGGAGGACGTAAATAGGTTCAGCGTCATTGTCCCACTGTCCTCTCCAAGATCCTGACTCGTCATACTCCTTGTAATAGACCCCTGCAATTGTTGGTGTGCAAACATGTATTGTATATTAGTGAATCATTTAGGACACCCATATTCCTCCCGACTATACTCGGGAGCATCCCTTGGATAATACATCCTAGGTCCTAGGTACAACTTCCTTTGTATCATTTAGTTTCTATTGAAGACTGTACATGTAAATCAATGAGGACATGGCACACCCATATTCCTCCCGAGCATAATCGGGAGCATTGTGCAGACAGTACATACACGCACGGTAGCATTTAATTTGTAAATATCAGTATATCAAGTATTCTTACCGACTCTCCCGTTGGGACCTTTCGTTATCTTGAATGCGTGTAAACGGCGATTAACTCCTTTGACGGTGCTAGTGCCATGTCCGAACAACTTGTAAACGTTGTCTAGGAGGACAGCGGAGAAGTCCCCTATAGAGGTCACGACGTCTTGCCTTGTGTAAGGGCCCATTCTCTTGAATAAGTTACCAACAATGCCCATCAGATGGTCCAGGGTGTACACTTCCATGTTCTTTAACCCTTGCGAGATAGCAGAGTACTTTTGGTCAAGATTGCTATGTGTGTGTCCGGGAGGGAGGAAATGTCGTACACCTCCTCAAACCAGTTCATCTCAACCAGCAAGGACAAGTATGCGAACATGAAAGCGTTCTTGTTGTCCTTTGCCGCGTTGTCCATTTGCAAGAAGCAATACGGTGGAAGCTGCCCCTCTTCTTCAAGGACCCGGTTGAAGAAATGTTGGAAGCATGATATAGTCAGATTGATGGACTGCGAGTAGAATGGCAAAGCCCAATAACCAATGAAGCCTCTTCCCTGGGAGAATAATCCTGAGTTAACATAGAAGGAAACATGAAGTCAGAATATTAGCATTATTTTGTTAAGTTATCATTTCAAGTTTTAAATACTGTGTATGCTCCCGATTATGATCGGGAGGACATGTCCTACGTGCGCTGTATTTGTACTCACACATGATGCGTGTCTTTAGAAGATCACCTCCTGCAGTCTTCTTTGTATGTGAGAAGTGGCGTGACTGAGGAAGATAAGTCTTCTTGTTGTCCATTGCATCAGCGGATACGTGCAAGAAGAGTTTGTGTGTATTCCGAATTTGGTTTACTCAATCATTCGCTCGTTGGGTTTGACAATGCTCCCGATTATGATCGGGAGGACTCTGTGTATTCCGAATTTGGTTTTCTCAATCATTCGCTCGTTGGGTTTGTCAATGCTCCCGATTATGATCGGGAGGACCGTGGGTATTCTGAGTTTGGTTTTTCTCAATCATTCGTTCATTGGGTTTGACAATGCTCCCGATTATGAGCGGGAGGACTATGGGTATTCTGAGTTTGGTTTTTCTCTATATCTGAATCTGATTTTGAATCTGAATCTAAATCTCAATCATTTGCTTTACCAACCTATTTGTCTTCTGCAGGGTCTACAATGACAGTACCGTGGAAGTAAAACTCCAATCGGACGGGAAGGATTTGGGATGCAGCGTCATGGACGAATGGACCAAGGAGCGCCAAGTGCCAATGAACATCGAAGTCGTTGTTGGTGGACCAGACTTCTATGTTACGGCTACGCACGCTCACTGGTTGAGGTTTCGCGGCGAATGCAGGCATTCTAAACATGATTAAATCAGACATGCATGATTATCACTTCCACCACAACAGCAAAAGTACTCTCCAAGCTACCAGCCCTGACAAAATAGTCACCCCCTCAGCAGGGGTCATTACACTAATCAGGAAAACAGTCACTGCTCACCCAGTCAATCATGAAACTCCAGTCGAACTCTCTGGACACATTACCCACCAAACCATAAACAACATAACCCATGTCCTGGGCGTCTACATGCCCTGTAACAATGCCCTCAAAAGAGAGCACATCTACTCCTACATCCACCACATTACTGAGAAAAATCCTACCCACCACTACATCCTAGCAGGGGACTGGAATGCCACATGCCACACCACTGACAGAAGCAGTCTAACCAAATATCCAGATGACATTTCTCACCAGCAACACATTTCTCAACTCTGTATCACTCCACAACCACAACCCAGACCTCACACATATTTTTCTTGCAGCAACAACACCCCCTACAGCAGTCGTATTGATGATATCCTGCTCATCAACCCACCTCCGGGCACCCACACCACTGAAAGCACCCACCAAATGGGGGACACCCTAGACCACCATGCACTTGAGCAACGCCTCACCTCCACTCTCCTTCCCCCTCCTGCCATACCTCCAACCAACACCTACACCTCCCCTCAGCTCCTCCTCCCTCTTAAACAATCAGACAAAGAGAAAAACTAGGCAAGCCATCACTACTCAATACCTCCACCAATTTCTGAGCTCCCACACTAACATAGAATCCGCCTGGCAAACTGCTCAGGACCTTCTTGGGGAAGACAGGACTGCCTCTCACATTCAATCCATCCGGCAGGAACTGATGACTGCACTTCCAGAAGACCTCAACAGTATGGCCGACCACCTTATGACCACCCTGCATCAAGCCCTCAGTATCATGATAGAGACTTGCCCCACTAAACAAACCATTTCTGGCATCTTCCTTCCCAGAAAGACAGCTAAATCCTACCAACAACTTAACCAACACGTGAAACACATTAAAACTCTCCGCACCCAATCCTACTCCATGGACCAATCTGGATATGATAACCTGCGCTCTTCCCCATCCTTTCCCCCAGACTGCCCTCTACAAACTAAAACGCAAGTCCAACTTCTCCTCCTCCACAACCCCCTTCTTACCCAATACCGTCAATCACTCACTGATGACATACAACACACTATCCAGGAGCTACGCACTATCCAAGCCCTGCAAAAGGAGGAAAGAAGCACCAAGGCCATCAAGAAGTTTCGCCATCGCCTTAATACACAGGCGCGGGTTATGCATAGACACATCTTCAAACCAGACGGCCAACCCCACTCTCCCACTGTCCTTCTTAACCAGCAAACTGGAACCCTACATACTAAAACTAACGATCTCCTTGACCTTTTGACCAAACACATGGGCAAACTCATGTCCCCCCCTGTGCCCCCACCCAATGGCAACTACGCTGCCTACTCCACCCCTCCCCCCTGGGAAACACACACTGACAAATTTCAACTCGAAACCCCCGCCACCTCTATTCAGCATACTGCCTCACCCTACACCTACCTCTCATCTCCAACTGCCTACACCGACTGCATCAGAAAAATGGCCACAAATAAAGCCACAGGACCAGATGGGATACCCAATGAATTACTGATGTGTCTCCCCACCGAAATGCACACTGTCATTCACAAACTTATGCAAATCTCCTGGATCCTGGGAGAAACCCCAGACTGCTGGAAAACTTCTCACACAGTTATGCTTTACAAAAAATCTGACCCATACCTTCCCCAGAACTATAGACCCATAGGACTTAACAATTCTGTGGCTAAACTCTGGACCTCTCTCATCACCAACACAATTTCCACCTACTCAGAAACCAATCATATTCTCAGCACCTGCCAAGAGGGATTCAGAAAAGACAAGAGCACCTATAGGCAGCTCCTCAACCTCCTTCACAACATAGAGGATGCCTCCCTCTTCCAACAAGACTTGTACGCAGCTTACTTTGACTTTAGCTCTGCCTTCAACATGATAGATCACCAAAAACTTCTTTGCATTATGCACAACCTTGGATTCACCCACGACACCATAGACACAGTCAAAGGGATCTACACAAACTCCAACACTCACATCCTCCTTAACAACACACCTGGTCAACCCATCCCCATCACCAGGGGATCCATCCAAGGGGACACACTCTCCCCTCTCCTCTTCATCATCTCTATTGAACCCCTCCACCGATGGCTATGCTCAGGAGGCAGGGGATACCGCGCTGCCTCCCTTCCCACCGCGGAGGCTGACGAGCACCTCACCAGCAGCCTGGGGTATGCGGATGACACCGCAGTCCTCACTGGAACGGTCGAGGACCTCCGCATCCAATGTGGTAAAGTCCAACTGTTCAGCACCTGGTCTGGCATCCCTCTCAATGCTACCAAATGTGTGGTCAGTGGCATCCTTCACAAGACACACCCCTCAAACCCCACCCACAATGATATCCTCAAACAAAGACTCCAGGACAAAATAACCCTTGGAGACACATATGCCACTTATCAACCACCAGATATAGCCTACAAATACTTAGGAGTCCACATCTCTCTCACCCTCAACTGGAAAACCCAACTGCATGCCACCCTTGACATTATTCACACCAAGGGCCTACATATACTCAACAAAGCTAAAAGCAGGGCAACCCCTGAACAATGCATACGTATAATCACACAATGCATCAGAGCAGCCATCAAATACCCTATGATCGTAGCCCCCTTCTCTCTCACAGACACCCACATTATAGATAAAGCAGTACTTAAGACAGTCAAACTGTGCAGCAGCCTTCCCATGTCCTTCCCCACCAGGGCACTACACCTGCCCAAAACAGAGGCAGGCCTAGGGATCCCCTCTCTCCTCACTGAATATACACAAATTACTGCCTCTGCCCTCACCCACGCCATGAATGACACTGGACGCCTGGGCATACTAACCAAATCTCTCCTCACTAAAACCTTCAAAACTTTCCACACTCTCACTCCAACCTCTCTCTCTCCCAAACTCCTCCAATATTCATCTCTTGCCCGGCAACTTCAACTCCTAGACCATTCAAACATCCAAATCACCTGGAATGACACAGAACTCCTGGATAAGCTCAACATCCAATCAGTACTCCCTCAACCTGCTCACATCCCTGTCTCCCTTGTGACTCCCTTCCACGATCTAGGGATCTATACATACCACGACCTGGTTACTCCAGCAGGCACTCACCTTATCACTACCACGGATCTCCCTCTTATCACACAGGGCAAAGTAACAAAGCACCATCGGCGCTCCCTCAACCTCCTTACAGCACACCTCACTGGCAACAGCCCCGACCTGCTCCCCTCCCTCAGCCATGCCAACCCTCTTCCATTACCGCAGCGACGACTTACCTCGTCATACACCATCCCACCCAAACCGTCAGCCTATGCGCAGAACATGTTTGTCGCCCGCCCGGCCTCCACCCCAACTCAGCGCTACCCCACCAGCCAAGCGCAACCTCCTGTCAAGGAAGCGGACTACACAGCAGACCCTCTCCGTGACATCAGCGGGGAACAATGGTGGGCGTGGACCACCTGCAACTCCACAGCCGAATGGAACGCCAACGTCGACCATTACGGTAAAGCATGGGGCAACAACGAAGCAGCGACAACCTGGGCATCCCGCCTTCACCTCTGCAAGGCCATCCTCCGCGGCCCAGCCAAGCCCTTCTTTAAGCACTACAACATTACTAAGGCCTCCAACCCTGATCTTCTCAAGGCAGCAATGCTCCACCCTACCCCTGGATCCCCTTCCCCCCCTACCCGTCTCCTTCACCTCACCTATGGTAACCAGTACACACCCCTCAGCATCACCAGCTGGCGCAGCAAACGGACCATGGACACTAGGGACACCAGCATCACCACCACTGCCCACCTCCAATGGGCCCCCATCACCATGCACAACGACCATATCAGTCAATATACCCAAATTGGTTACACTATCCTTCACAGTAAACCAATTACTCCCACCACCTCTGAGGTCCACTGGAAACCACAACCATACCACACCACCCACCTCATCACCATGCTGGGCCAATCCACCTATGACACCCTTCTCCAGGCCTTCAAAGACACACCCACCACCCACAACCCATCTTAACCCCAGAAGAGACTCCCACCTTACTAACTCCCAGCAACAGGGACAATGGGCCACTACACCTGGCTTCAATGCTGATAACCATGCCCTTGTCCACAAACTTCTTCACATAGACACTCATGACCGAAACCCTACCTGGGACATCCAACCACCACTCAAACACACAGCCCAAACTGGCATCCTCACTGGCTCAGAAGGCCAGCAAACCCACACGCATGCAGACACTACATTCCTCTACAACCCCGCCGGGAAATGTGTGGGCCATAGTACCAACACCCTTCTCACCTCCCTCCACACACACTATGAATACAATAAAACTACACGCCCTTCAAATTGGAACCAACTCACACAAGGAGGATTCTTACCTGACCTTGCAGCCCTATACACCAGACACAAGGACACCCCTGCCTCCACCTACACTCTTCCCTCAGCCCTGCACCAAGCTAACCTACACCTCAACATCACCCATCACCGCACTGCTACTCCACTCAACCTAGATTCTGCCTATGCAGAATTTTCCTCCATAAACCCAGCTGACCAGCTCTTTGGAGCCAACGGGGATCTCTTCCACAGCATCTGGACAGGGGGATCACTGGTGGACATCCCTACCTCCGTCACCGATGCACACAAGGCACTCAGTTGGGCTCTAGCCAGTGCTGACCACGCAGAAGCACAACACATCCCAACATGCACTGTCTTACTCATCCCAGGCAACTATAATGCCCCCTACAAGAAACTTCTGCACCACCCCTGGATCCACCACGTGGACACCAGACCTTCTCTGAAATCTACAGCACCTCTGAAACCTGGCTAGGGGCAAACATCACAACCCTACCTCCTCCCACAAGCTCCACATTCTCATCATCAGCAACCCAAGCAGCCAACCTGAATACCTAAACCGTTCTCCAGGGGTTTGCAGACATTCTGGTCATGCACATGCTCAGCATCTCACCCTTCTGGGAACCACAGAACCTCCCTACCACTCCTACCCTTACCTCCTCAGACACACACTCACCTACCCCCGGATTTTAAATCGCCCTACTGACTTGCCTGGCAGCTACCACCCACCACTGCCACCGCCATCTCGCTTCCCACGTCATCTACCCCTGCACTACTCGCCATACCTTACCCAGGCTGCAGGTCTATACTGATGGCAGCCTAATCAAGGAGCCCTGGCACCCCCAGCAAAATAGGGCAGGGGTCTTACATACTGTGGCTGGGATGAGGCTATCCATTAAACCCCGGAGGCAAGGGCCACCAGAAACTAAAAACCGGGCTGAATAGTGGCCATCCACCAAGCCCTAGCACCCATTGCTTATACCACTGGACCTCACCTTGCACCTGACAGCCTCTCTGCTGCAACCTCACCACATCCTCTTATTGTCTACACTACCTTGATTCAAGATCCTAACTTACATGTTCTCTCCACTCTGTACTCCTGCATTCTATCCGCACTCACCTTGTCCAACGCATTCTGGCAGGATCACACACTACCCTCTGCAAAGTACGCTCACACACTGGCATATTGGGCAATGATAGAGCAGATGCACTAGCACGCAATGCAGCCACCAACCCAGCATCTGTACGATACACCGACACCACTGGAGAACAACCCCGCCACAACACCTATTGGCCCACTGTCCAACCCCCTTGCACACCTCTTGGCACAACTCCCCCACGAGCCCTAGCACCTAACCTCACCAACGGGATCAGCCTTAACCTTCCCACTAGCTGCCACCTCGGACAGCATCCCCTCAAAGGCATATATGCCACCACCTGGGCTGATAACACCCCCTTGCATCTACCCCACTCTAGCAATAAATTCTGGACATCCTCCCACATCACCCACAAAACTAAGTTCTGCATCCTCAAGGCCAGATGGGGCCGACTGTGGAACAAGAAGCTCGCCTATCGCTGGAAGATGCCCTATGCTAACAACCCCAACCCTGCCACCTCCCCCACATGCCCTATTTGTACCACCCACGAGGACGGAGCTGGTCACATTCTTGCTGGCTGCACACACGCCACCTTCAAGGGCATGTACATCAAGCGTCATGACGCAGCTGTCCACTTACTGCACAAGGCCATCAGCAAAGGCGCCCTTGGATCCCGCCGCGTTATCATGGATGCAGGCAGGCTGGAGGACCTCCCCCGCGGAGTCCTTGGCAAAACACTGCCTGACTGGTTACGCTCTCCCTCCATCCCAGCAGAGATCTGGCCCAAACTGAGGCCAGATCTCGCCATCCTGCCCGAGGTGGACTCACCCACCATTGCTGCTGACAAGGAAATCTGGATTCTAGAGCTGGGATACTGCTCTGACACCAACCATGCCACTAAGGCAGAGGATAAACATGCCCAACACACCCAGTTGGTGGCCGGCCTTAGACTAGCTGGCTACCTTGTTCACTACCTAGTTGTTACCATTGGCACCACTGGCACCATCCCCAGAACCTTTGTGACCTCCATGACCACCCTTGGTCTTACCAATTTAGAAACTCTCACACTAGCAGACCAGCTGCACCACCACTCTGTTGACAGCTTTCAGACTATTTTACAATGTCGTAGATTCATGGAACACCACCCCGCCGGAGATTAACATTTTTTGGTCCAGCTAGTGCCACCCACGTGACCGACTGAAATGACTCTCAGTCCGCCACGGGTGGGATCACTACTAGTACTGGATCTTTTTTTGTGTTTATCTATGGTGACTACAGCTAGCTTCTGCGTACGCTGTGGTGTCCTTAATTTCACGTCCTTAGAGTTTTCATATTTCTTGGATGTAACAATTTCAATTTCAATTTCAATTTCAATTTCCTCCCGATCATAATCGGGAGCATTGTCAAACCCAACGAGCAAATGATTGAGAAAACCAAATTCGGAATACACACAGTCCTCCCGATCATAATCGGGAGCATTGACAAACCCAACGAGCGAATGATTGAGAAAACAAAACTCGGAATACACACAGACCTCCCGATCATAATCGGGAGCACTGACAAACACATCGAGCGAATGATTCAGAAAACATGTGCTCGGCATACCCATAGTCCTCCCGATCATAATCGGGAGCATTGTCAAACCCAACGAGCGAATGATTGAGAAAACCTAATTCGGAATACACACCGTCCTCCCGATCATAATCGGAAGCACTGACAAACCCAACGAGCGAATGATTCAGAAAACATGTACTCGGCATTTTTTTTTTTTTTTTTTTTTTTACTCGGCATACCCATAGTCCTCCCGATCATAATCGGGAGCATTGTCAGACCCAACGAACGAATGATTGAGAAAACATGTAAACGGCATTTTTTTTTTTTTTTTTTTTTGTACTAGGCATACCCATAGTACTCCCGATCATAATCGGGAGCATTGTCAAACCCAACGAGCAAATGATTGAGAAAACCAAATTCGGAATATACACAGTCCTCCCGATCATAATCGGGAGCACTGACAAACCCAACGAGCGAATGATTCAGGAAACATGTACTCAGTATTTTTTTTTTTTTTTTTTTTGTACTCGGCATACCCATAGTCCTCCCTATCATAATCGGGAGCATTGTCAATCCTAACGAGCGAATGATTGAGAAAAAACAAACTCAGAATACCCACAGACCTCCCGATCATAATCGGGAACATTGACAAACCCAACGAGCGAATGATTGAGAAAACCAAATTCGGAATACACAGAGTCCTCCCGATCATAATCGGGAGCTTTGTCAAACCCAACGAGCGAATGATTAAGAAAACAAAATTCGGAATACACACAGTCCTCCCGATCATAATTGGGAGCACTTACAAACCTAACGAGCGAATGATTCAGAAAACATGTATTGGCATTTTATTTTTATTTTTTTATTTGACTCGGCATACCCATAGTCCTCCCTATTATAATCGGGAGCATTGTCAAACCCAACGAACGAATGATTGAGAAAAACCAAACTCAGAATACCCACAGTCCTCCCGATCATAATCGGGAGCATTGACAAACCCAACGAGCGAATGATTGAGAAAACCAAATTCGGAATACACAGAGTCCTCCCGATCATAATTGGGAGCATTGACAAACCCAACAAGCGAATGATTGAGAAAACCAAATTCGGAATACACAGAGTCCTCCCGATCATAATCGGGAGCACTGACAAACCCATCGAGCGAATGATTCAGAAAACATGTGCTCGGCATACCCATAGTCCTCCCGATCATAATCGGGAGCATTGTCAAACCCAACGAGCGAATGATTGAGAAAAATCAAACTCAGAGTACCCACAGTCCTCTTGATCATAATCGGGAGCATTGTCAAACCCAACGAGCGAATGATTGAGAAAAACCAAACTCAGAATACCCACAGTCCTCCCGATCATAATCGGGAGCATTGTCAAACCCAACCCGCGAATGATTGAGAAAAACCAAACTCGGAATACACACAGTCCTCCCGATTATACCAAACAAATCAATCCTAAAAACCTGTCAAAGAAACTTGATCCACTGAATGCCTAGACGAACAGGCAAAAGGGCTAAATTCTTCTGGGCTGTGACATTTCATCATTCATGCTATGCAAGTCAAGCGGCCTCAACTACACATCTTTGCTTTACCTATTGCAGTACTGGGCCACTAAAACAAACCTAGTAATAGTAGGGTGGCCGAGGTGGGCAAGAACACAGTAAAATAGAAAGAACTGCAGGTGTACATGATCCATATGTCAGTGTCATGTAAAGTACCAATCACAACATAAACACCCAACCACACTCCCGGCAAAGATTAACCAATAAACAAGGCAACCTGTTGGCAACAGTAACTTGGTCAACACAGGCACAGGCAGCTAAGTCGGGGCTACAATTGCAGTCTACCACTACAATGCATTCATACCCAACCAGACGCTATGAATCTGGAAGCGTTAGCTAAGGATGCATGCCATATGGTTATGCAGTACTGTCCGCCATTACTCTGACGCAGGGTGCAAGCGGGTAACCATCATGCAGGTAGCAGGCCTCAGGAAGGTGAAGGCGGGTGCAGGCTGTTCGCCAGTACTCCGGCGCAGGTGCTGGCCCGGCCCTGTCCTGTCTGGTCTGGCAGGTGCAGCGGGTAACCGCCATGCAGGTAGGCAGACCTATCCAGTGCTCCGAGCGCCATTGCTCGGCTATCTGCCCAGCATCCACCAGAGAAGGTGCTAGGCAGGACAGTGACAGTGAAATGCATTGCGCAAAGGGTGCGGGAATTAGAAGCAACTCGGGGGTTATTCACAACACCACCCGTGCTAATGCAATCGAGCAAGGCGATGCAGAAAGCGAAAGGCAAAGCAGCAGATCATGAGAACAGAGCTGAAGTGAATTCCCATAGCAGTAAAATGCATTGCGCAAAGGTGCGAGAATGGTGCAACTCGGGACCATGCAGGGCCACCCCGGTGCTAATGCGGATGCGCACAAAGCAATGCAGGATGCGAAAGGCAATTTGCGCAAGGCATGAAAGGAGGTGAAAATAGGTGAAA
>JACBWV010000909.1:805175-846486 GCA_013435795.1 Chlamydomonas sp. ICE-L | reverse complement strand
CTTTTTTGTCCCCCCACCGCCACCCCCCCCCCCCCCCCCCCCCACACCCCCCCCCCCCCTTGTGTTGTTCACCCCCCCCCCCCCCCCCCACCCCCCACCCAACCCGCCTCTCCCCCCCCCCCCCACAACCCCCCCCCCCCCCCCCCACCCCGCCCCCCGCCCCCACCCCACCCAAGCCGCGAAAATTGCACAGTCCGCTCCACCGGAATGGGGCCGAAGCAAGCTTCGCAGCAAAGTTATCATGCGGCCGGAGATGCGACTTGCTAGGAGGCGTAAAAAAAAAAGGACCCCTCCCAAGCTCCAATTGTCGCCTTATAAAAAACAAAAGCTTCGCTACTCAGGTACTCAGCAGCTGCATAGTAGCAAGGGTAGAGGGAGTAGATGAGGATTCTGAGAGTAAGGATGAAGTGGGGTGGGGCTCGGAAGAGGGATCAGGAGAAGGCTGCTTTCTGAAGTACTAAGTCATGGGGGTCGGGTGGTCCCAAATTAACTTGAAGAGAATAGCTGCCCCCCTCCAGTAGGCTGACCTCTTATATGATGCTGACCTCTTGGAGGGGGCAAGAGTTTCGCGGATTAGAGACCGCATGAGAGCGGTCTGTAACAACAACACTCAAATGGGTGCACTGAGCAGCTCCCATAGGAGCCGCGAAAAATTTGCAGTCGCTCCCAGCTAATAATTGCCGAAGCAAGGCTTCGCACAAAGTTCGAAGGCGGCCGGAGACAGACATTGGCTAGGGTCAAAAAGGTCCTCCAGCTCCAATTGTCGCCTTAAAAGCTTCGTCTACTAGTATCTCTATGCCACTGCATGAAAGGAGCAAAAGGATTGAGAGGAGGAAGAATGGAGGATTCTGAGAGGAAGGAGGAAGTGGGTGGGCTCGGAAGAAGGTAATCCAGGAGAGAGCTGCTTCTGAAGTACTAAGATGGGGGGTCGGTGTTCCCAATTAACTTGAAGAGAAATAGCCTGCCCCCCCCAGTAGGCTTACCATCTTATGCTGACCTCTGGAGGGGCAGAGTAGCGGATTAGCCGCAATTAGCGTCTGTAACACTCAAATGGGGCACTATCAGCTCCCTTAAGCCGCGAAATTGCCAGTCGCTCCCAGCCGAATTGGCCGAAGCAGCTATCTTCGGCATTCAAAAGTTAGAAGGCGGCCGGATAGCCAGACAAATACATTGCTAGGGGCGAAAAAAGGAACCTCAAGCTCCCAATTTTTCCGCCTTTAAACGCTTCTGTCTACTAGGTAATCTCATCATTACATGAAGGAGCAGGGATAGAGGGAGGATAGGAGGATTCTGAGAGGAAGGAGATTGGGTGGGGCTCGGAAGAAGGGAATCAGGGAGAGAGCTTCTCTTGAAGTACTAAGGATTTGGGGGTCGGGTGGCCCAATTAACTTGAAGGAGAAGAGCCTTGCCCCCTCCAGTAGGCCTGAACCTATTAATGCCTGGGACCTCTTGAGTGGGCAGATGTAGCGGATATATACCCGCATGACGTCCTGTAAACCTCAAATGGGGCACTGACGCAGCTCCCATAACCGCGAATGCAGTCGCTCACAGCCGCATTGGCCTAAGCAGCTTTCGCCGCAAAGTTTTAGAAGGGCGCCGGAGAGCAGACTTGCTAGGTTCGAAAAAAGGACCTCTCCGCTCCATGGTCTCCTTAAAGAAGCTTCGTCTACTAGGTAATCGCACCCTCATCAGCTGACAGAAGAAGGAGCAGGGAATGAGAGGGATTATATGGAGGATTCTGAGAGGAAGGAGAAGTGGGTTGGGGCTCGGAAGAAGGGAATCAGGAGATAGGCTGCTTCTGAAGTACTAAGGATTTGGGGTCGGGTGGTCCCAAATTAACTTGAAGAGAATCAGCCTGCCCCCCCTCCAGTAGGCTGACCTCTTATGCTGAGACCTCTGGAGGGGCAGAGTAGCGGATTAGAACCCGCATGAGCTTCTGTTCAACCACTCAAATGGGCACTGAGCAGCTCCCATAGCCGCGAAATTTTGCAGTCGCGCTCAGCCGAATTGGCGAAGCAGCTTTTCGCCGCAAAGTTTAGAAAGGCCGGCCGGAGAGCAGACAATTGCTAGGGGCGAAAAAAGGACCTCCAGCTCAATTGTTCGCCTTAAAGCTTTCGTCTTACTCGTATCTCAGCAGCTGACAATGAAGATGCGGGATGAAGGGAGGAGATGAGGATTCTGAGAGGAAGGAGGAAGTGGGTTGTGGGGCCTCGGAAGCGGGACTCAAGGAGAGAGCTGCTTCTGAAGTAACTAAGGAAATGGGGGTCTGGTGGTTCCCAAATTAACGTTGAGAGATTAGCCTGCCCCCCTCCAGTAGGCTGACCTCCTTATTGCTGTTGACCTCATGATGGGGGCAGAGTAGCGGGGGATTAGAAGACCGCATGAGCGTCTGTTAACTCAACACTCAAATGGGCCAACTTGAGCAGCTCCCTTAGCCGCGAAAAATTGCAGTGGAGTCGCTCAAAGCCGAATTGGGGCCGAAGCCAAGCTTCGCAGCAAAGGTTAGAATGCGGGCACAGAGAGCAGAGACATGCTAGGGCGAGAAAAAGGAACCTCCAGCTCCAATTGGTCCCTAAAAGTTCGTCTACTAGGTATCCCTCAGCAGCTGACATGAATAGCAGGGATAATATGGATGGATGAGGATTCCCTGAGAGGAAGGAGGAAGTGGGTGGGTTGGGGCTCGTAATAGGGAATCAGGAGAGAGCTGCTTCTGAAGTACTAGGATTGGTTCGGTTGTCCCAATTAAAACAACTTTGAAGAAATACCTGCCCCCCTCCACGTGGCCTGAACTCTTATGCCTTGACCTCTGGAGGGGGCAGAGTTAGTAGCGGATTAGAGACCGCATGAGGTCTGTAACCTCAATGGGGGGCACTGAGCACTCCCATAAGCCCCGCGAAATTTGAAGTCGCATCCAGCCGAATTGGGGCCGAAGCAAGGACACACTAGAAGCAAAAGCTTCGCAGCCAAGTTAGAAGTGGGGGGTGCGGGGCGTCCGGAGAGCAGACATTGGCCTAGGAGGGAGGAGGCGAAAAAAGGACCCCCCTCCAGCTCCAAATTGGTCGCCTTAAAGCTTCGTCTACTAGGTATCTCAGCACTGACATGAAGGAGCAGGGTGAGAGGATGAAGATGGGAGGTTCTGGGAGGAAGGAAGGAAGTGGTGGGGCTCGGAAGAAGGGAATCAGGAGAGAGTGCTGCTCTGAAGTAAACTAAGGATTGGGGGTTCGGGTGGTCCCAAATTACTGGAAGAGAATAGCCTGCCCCCCTCCAGTAGGCTGACCCCTCGTTATGCTTACCTCTTGGAGGGGGCATAGTAAGCGGATTAGAACCGCATGAGCGTCTAACACTCAATGGGCACTGACGCACTCCCTTATCCGCGAAAATTGCAGTCGCCTCCAGCCGAATTGGCGTAAGCAAAGCTTCGCACAAAAGTTAAAAGGCGGCCGGAGAGCAACATTGCTAGGGCGAAAAAAGGACCTCCATCTCCAATTGGGGTCCCGCCTTAAAGCTTCGTCCTTAACTCACTATGTATCCTCAGCAGCTGACATGAAGAGCAGGATTGAGAGGGATGAATTGGAGGATTCTGAATGAAAGGAGAAAGTGGGTGGGGGCTCGGAAGAAGGATCAGGAGAGAGCTGCTCTGAAGTACTAAAGGTTGGGGTGGTCCGGGTGGTCCCCAATAACTTGAATAGAATTAGAGGCCTGCCCCCCTCCAGTAGGCTGACCCTCTTATGTTGACCTCTGGAGGGGCGAGTAGCGGATTAAGAAACCCGCATGAGCGGCTGTAACAATTCCAACTGGGGCACTGAGCACAGAGCTCCATATAGGGTCCGCTAAATTGCAGTCGCTCCAACCAGCCGAATTGGGCCTTACGCCAAGCTTCCAGCCAAAATTAGAATGGGGGGCGGCCGGGAGCAACAATTTGCTCAAGGGCGAAAAAAGGAACCTCCAGCTCCAATTGTCGCCTTAAAGCTTCGTCTACTAGGTAATCTTCGCCAGCTGACATGAAGGAGCATGGATGAGAGGGAGGAATGGAGATTCTGATGAGGAAAGGAGGAAGTGGTGGGGCTCAGGAAATAAGGGAAATCATGAGATAGCTGCTTCTGAAGTACTAAGGATGGGGGGGTCGGGTTGGTCCAAATTAACTTAAGAGAATACCTGCCCCCCTTCCAGTAGGGGCTGACCTTATAATGCTGACCTCTTGGAGGGGCAGAGTAAGGGCCGGATTAGACCGCATGAGCGTCTGTAACACTCAAATTGGGCACTGAGCAGCCCTCCCATAACCGCTAAATATTTCAGTCTCTCCAGCCGAATGGCCGAAGCATCTTCCGGCGCAGCAAAGTTCTGAAGGCGCGGAAGAGCTGACATTGCTAGGGCCGAAAAAGGACCTCCCAGCTCCAATTGCGCCTTAAAAAAGAGAAAAGCCTTCGTCTACTAGGTCCGAAGCTCAGCAGCTGACATGAAGGAGCAAAGGAATAAGAGGTGAGAGATGAGATTCGAGAGGAATGAGTGAAGTGGGTGGGGCTCGGAGAAGGGAATCAGGAAGAGCTGCTTCTGAAGTACTAAGGATGGGGGTCAGAGGAGGGTGGTCCCCAAAATTAACTTGAAAGAGAATAGCCTGCCCCCTCCCAGTGGCCTTACCTCTTATTGCTGACCTTGGGGGGGCAGAGTACGGATTAGACCGCATGCAGCGTCTTAACACTCAAAGGGGCACTGAGCCGCTCCATAGCCGCGAAATTTGCAAAGTCCGCCTCCAGCCGTAATTTGGCCGAAGCAGCGTTCGCAGCAAAGTTAGAAGGCGGCCCTGAGAGAGCAGACGATTGCTAGGGCTAAAAAGGACCTCCAGCTCCCAATTGTCTCCTTAAAAGCTTTCGTCTATACTAGGTACTCAAGCAGCTGACATAAGGAGCAAGGATGAGAGGGGAGGAGATGTGAGGATTCTGAGAGAAGGAGGAAGTGGTG
Organism: Chlamydomonas sp. ICE-L; assembly: GCA_013435795.1. NCBI lineage: Eukaryota > Viridiplantae > Chlorophyta > Chlorophyceae > Chlamydomonadales > Chlamydomonadaceae > Chlamydomonas > Chlamydomonas sp. ICE-L. The sequence continues at coordinate 841,527 of JACBWV010000909.1, read as the reverse complement.
GGGCTCGGAAAAAGGAATCCGGATAGAGTGCTTCTGAGTACTAAGATGGGGTCCGGTGGTCCCAATTAACTTGAAGAGAAATAAGGAGGCCTGCCCCCTCCAGTATGCCTTTGACCTCTTATGCTGACCTCTGGAAGGGGGCCAGAGTATCGATTAGACAACCGCAATGAGCACGTCTGTAAACACCTCAAATGGGGCACGAGCATCTCCATAGCCAAGACCGCGAATTGCGTCGCTTAGCTCCAAGCCGAATTTGGGGGCCCGAAGCAGTTCGCAGCGAACATGTTAGAAGGCCGGCCGGAAGAAGCAACATTGCAGGCGAAAAAAAGGACCTCCAGCTCCAATTGTCGCCTTAAAGCTTTCCGTCTACTAGGGATCTCAGCAGCTGAGACATGAAGGAGCAGGGATGAGAGGAGGAAGATGGAGGATTCTGGAGGGAAGGAGTAAGTGGGTGGGGCTCGGAAGAAAGGAAATGCAGGATAGGGAGCTGCTTTCTGAAGTAACTAGGCTGGGTCGGTGGTCCCAAATAACTTGAAGGAGAATAGCCTTCCCCCCTCCAGTAGGGCTTCCTCTTAATTGCTGACCCTGGATGGGCAGAGTATCGGATTAGACCGCATGAGCGTCTGTAACACTCAAAATGGGGCACTGAGGAGCAAGCTCCCAAGCCGCGAAATTGCAAGTCGCTCCACCGATTGGCCGAAGCAGTCTTTCCGCAGCAAAGATTAGAAATGCTGCCGAGAGCAGACATTGCTAGGGAGGGCGTGAAAAAAGATCCTCCATCCTCCACTTGTCGCCTTAAAAGCTTTCGTCTACTAGGTATCTCAGCAGCTGACATGAAGGAGCAGGGTGAGAGGAGTAGAATGGAGGAGTCTGAGAGGAGAGTAAGTGGTGTTGCCTCGGAAAGGAAGGGAAATCAGTAGAGAGCTGCTTCTGTAAGTAAACTAAGGGAAAGGGGGTCTGGTTGGTCCCAAATTAACCATTGAAGAGAATAGCCTGCCCACCCCGCCCCTCCAGTAGGCTGACCCTCTTATGCTGACCTCTGGAGGGGCAGAGTAGGCGGATTAACCCGCATGAGCGTCCTGTAAGCACCTCAAATGGGGCACTGAGCACTCCAAACTTTCTCCTCCTCACAGACTCCCTATCTTTTATAAGCTCCACATCTTTTCCGCGGGCAGGTCTCTTGAGCTTTCGCAAAAACCACAAAAAGAACACACCATCAATTTCGTTCCCGTGGCGGGCGGCATGCACCTGGACGACTTTTCCAACACTTCCTCTGGGGCCGACCTCTCAACTTCGACAAAGCCTTTTTCCTTTTGTTCCATCAACTTCTTCACTCAATACGTTCAAGTTTCTTTTGTGGCTCGTCTTGAATCTCCGCAAGCCGCTCAGTGTGCGATGCCCTTCTTGATACTCTCTGCGTTCCCCTTCACAGCCCCCCAGCCCTCAATAAGAAGCATTCTCAGAGCCGGCCAGCCTGTCTGACCACTCGATTCCCCACAGACACTTTCCAGCCCTTCCTTCTTTGATGGAGCCAGTACCTACACCAACCTGTATACTTCTCCAGCCCCTTCAAGCTAATCCTGGCCTCTCGGGTGTTTTCCTTCTTCTGACAGCCCCATGCCAGCTTCCCTTCCCCCCCATGGCTCAGCACATGCTTAGAAGATCCCAATGGACCACGATGTGCGAGACAATCCCCCACAGCAAAGCCCATGGATGACCAGCTCCCAAGTCTCGCACATCCCTGTCCTCCTTCCATTCCCTGCCACAGAAAAGAGGGTGGGTGAGAAAAACGAGAGGAGAAGGGAGCCCTTCTTTTACTGGAAGTAGGTAAGCAAGGCACGTTGAGCCCCAAGAGCTGCCAGCCTTTTCTTCTCCCTTTCTCACCTTCCTCCTCCAGTAACTTCAACAAGTTTCATTTCATAACTGCTTCCTTCAAACCCAGACCCTTCTTTCTCCATTGTATGCCCGCCAATGGGGCGATGCGGGTCCCATGGCAAAAGCTTATTGGTGGCATCTTCCTTGCCCCACTGGCCAGATTTATTCTACCTTATTCCAGGCGGCTTATGCTATCTTCATTCTGCGGCAACAACTTCCACTGTGGAGGGGTGACGCGACAGAATTTCCCCTCATTCATCACCCCGCTAGTCCTCGCATCCTCCCCCTCTCCCAAACTCTTCCACAAAGCGTGGAAACCGCCGCCTTAAATTTCTCTTCACAAACAAGATACAACAAAAAACCCTCCACAATGCGCAACGCATTGTGCCTTCCTAGAGGCCATCCTTTTCAGCGTCCAAGGGAAAGGCTACCAAGACAATTCCTGCCCACACTTTCCAACTTAACCCCCTTGCTCCCGTCCCGGGGGCAGTCATTATCCTACCCGCTATACAGTCTGGCTCGTGACAACGCCAAACCTGTGCCGTCTTCAACCATACAGTATTGATAAATCATCCCCACCCCCAGCAGAACAACCCCTTCTCCACCGCCTGCCCACAAGCTTTCCTCCTCCCCCTCCCTCCCTCCCTGGTTCGAACCCCGCCTTCAGCTCCCTTCCTTGGATCAAGATCTCTCATCTTTCCCCCCTCCTTCCATTCTGCTCAGGCAACCGTTCCCACCTCTCCACCACATCCCCTCCCCCTTACCTTTCCATTCCCTCTGCTTCTTCTACCCTCCCCTTTACTTCCCCTCCTCCTCCTCTCCTCCTTCCCCCCTCCCCTTCCCGTTAACCCCTTCTTTCCAACATGGAACCCATCAGGCCCCCGACCTATGGTAACCCCCCTCCTACATATCTCTTCTCTCTCCATTTCCTTTCCTTCCCCCTGTCCCTCCCACCGTCCATTCCACAGCACTCTCACACCCCCACCACCCTCAATTCTCAACATGGTCGCACCACACATCGAGACAGAAAAAGCCATCAGCCCCTCTCCCCCCCCCTCTCCTCGCCACACCCCTACATGTTGTCCCTCTACTGAGGGCCAACTCCTCCCTGCCGGTCTCCCCCTCAGAGCTCTCGCCCAGTTACAATCTTTTCAATCCTTCTCCCTGTCGGAGACACACAACAGACACCAGTGTCAGCAAATAGAAGGGATGAGGAGTCATACATCCCCCACAGAGACCTTGACAAGGGAGAGCGTGATACAGATCATCAGGGTGGGATAGCGACCGACTGGGACTGACCAGGAACTAATTACCCACTGGAATCACCCGCTGGGCGGCCAACATCCTAGTGGCTTAGGGGCCCCCTTCTTTCTCAGATTAGCACAAGTTTCATTCATACTCCACTTCAGATCCACAGGAGAGGCCAACTCATCCCCGCAATAAACCCATGTGCAGAATAGATCTAGCAAGCCCGCAGCTACAAAAACAAAGCAAACAGAAGCTCCACGCAAACACTCTCAATCACTTCTTCATGACTTCAGCTAGTCCTTCTCGCCACGCGGTTCTTGTAAGACCAGCAATCTCTTCCCATCACAGAGCAAACAACGCCCCATTAGATTCACAACTAACAATCGACGTGTATGTGCAAAAAGCTTCCCCACTCCCAAGATCTGTTTGTACGAGCGTTGAGGGCTGGTCACAGGGGCTCAGTACAAAATCACGCAAAAACACTAAAAGAGAGAGTCAGCAAGGACCAAGAGGGCGAAAAGAACTAGAACAAGCTCATCCTCACCTCAAACCTCAGCCTCAGCCTCATCCACAGAGCCTCATCGCCCAGCATGGCCGTCGATCCTAGCGGAGCACTCACAATCAAGCAGGATCCAATTACAGCTGGCCACTCTCTCAGATCGACAAGAAGCAAAGACGGTCAATGACTGAACTTAGCCTCATTCTCAAAGCCTCATGAGTCAGCTCCACACTAGCAAAATCTGGGAAGTACTATTTAGTTCTAAAGCATCAGCTCCAGCTCGCCTCACCCCATCAGTCAGCGATCAAGAAATCAACACTAGCAAGGTTAGGCAATCAAGCCAACCACATACAATAGCAGAACACATGCTATCACCATCAAGCACAGAGCGAGCTCAGCACCGGGCGCCTCACAGCCCAGCAATCAGGATACGCTACAATCAGCATCAGCTCAACCCCGGGGAAACGAAGAATGACTCCCTCAGACACAATCAAACCGGTGCGCTCCAGCAAAACAAGCAAATCAGCATCAGTGCTCAAGCTCACAAAACAAACAAAAAAAATTTGCGAATCCAATTACGAAAACCCAGCGGCATAGCACAGGCACCTCAGTAGGATCCTTGGTTCAGCCAAGCCGGAACAACGCGGAGCAAACAATCGGTCTCGGCTTTAGCTCCCCGCCTGCATTGGGGCTACACTTATCAGCAAATCACACTTGCTTGAAAAAAAAAAAAACACCCCTGCACGGGCTTTTACAACCCTTTGCCACCACCGGTAGAGGAAAATCGGATCTGCCTACCGCGCAATGTTTGACCAAACCACCAGTAGCAGAATCCATTTTGACAATCAAACCCACAGCACCAGCTTGGGTTACCCACACACAATCTCCTATAGCATCCTCCCTCCCCCTCTCCGCTCCCTCTAACTCTGCACTAGAGCAGATCCTCCATCTTCCCCCTGTCCAAGATTCCTCTTCCCTCTCCATCGCTCCCCACCCCTTCTCCCCTCATCTCCCTCTCCAGCCCCCCTTTTAAAAACTCATCTCATCCAGAAGTCTCCCTCTCCCCCAGCTTCAGTCCCTCCTATCTCTCCCGCCGCCCTTCCCCTTCCCCTCGCAGACCCATCGCTCCCAACCCCCGACCCATCTCTGATGCAGCAGCTGCTGCTGGTGCTGCCGCCATCTCAAGGGCAAAACCAGACTCCTCTTCCTGCCCATCCCTGTCCCCTCCTTTTCACACCTCCCTCCCTCTCCTGTCCCTCCCTCTTCCTCCAGGCCCACTGGCCACCCCCGACGTCCCTCCCACACCCCCTTCCTTACCTCTCTCCGCCACATCAACCCACACCCTCCAGCCACCAGCGATCTGGACACTCTATCAAACACCCAGCATGATCCGCTTTGCTGCCCCATTTGTCTCAATCCCTTTGGGACCGAGCCCCCTTATTGGACACCTTGTTGCGCCACTCCTTCCACTTCACATGCATCACGACTTGGTTTCACTACAGGGACACTCCTCGTGTCCCAGCTGCAGGGCGACGGCAGCCCAGCCCCCCTTCGATTTGACATCCAACCTATTATTTTAAGTGATAGTGACAGCGATGACACAGAGTTCTCCGACCCTGTTTATAATCCCTCTCATATCCCCTCCCCTTCGTCTCTTCCTCCCCTCCATCCCCACGCGAGACTTGGCCCCCCTGCTCCTCCCTACTCCTCCTCTCCTTCATTCTTCCCCTCCCCCCATCCCCCTCGCTTTTCCCTTCGTCAGCCTGGGCATCCACTTCGGCCCCTTGGAGCATACACCCCCCCCCCAGATCCCCACATCCCCCGTCCCCTGCTCCTTCTCCCCTTCTCTTAACTCCTTCCTATTCCAAACCCCCCCCCCTTCCCACTTCACGTGCTGGACAACGCACATTGGTGGCGCTCAGCCCCCTCCCCCTCTCGGCAACCTCCCTCCCCCCCGCTCAAGCTTCCCCCCCTCACCGTGGCCATCTCCTCCTTTCAAGGGGGGCCGTTCAACACCCCCTTACAGGCCGTCCCCTCTTCAACAACAAGCTGTCCAACTCTCCGCAAGAGAACTCGAACAGTCCCAGAAGAACCAACAGCCCTGGTGGGCAGTTCTCTCTTCCCAGCACCTCTCTCTCTGAAAGGGTCCCCTAGGTCAACCCGCAAATCTGCACGCTTAAATATCAGCGGCAACACAAGCCGGGATCACACCAGGGGAGAACACGAATGAATGCACAGCATGCCCCTCCTAGGAGTACCTTTGTCTGCACCAACGCGCAAGACTTACACCCCTTAAACTCTTTGAGCACATTTCTTGGCTTCGAGAAACGCGAGTGGATATGGCAGTGGCTCACTGAAGTAAGGTCAACCTCATCACCCGAGGTACCTTCTTCAACACCCTATCCTATGTCCAACAATGGCCGCATTCTAAAGGCATCGATGCCTTTCATTGGTGACTTGTCCGTCATCACACAACCATTTTGTGCGTCCTATGCTCCGGCCAAGCTGCTGACAGAGAAGGGACCTTTCTCCCCCTTCTTTTTTTCTTTTTCAACTGCGTGCGTCCAACCTTCCCACTGACGACAGACGCCTCCTTCCTCGTTGTTTGGTGATTTCAACTGCATTCCTTGACCGCCCTCTTGCGGTCTATAACCCCTCCTCACAGACTCCAATATGACCCCATGATCTCCTGCAAGGGGGCACCTCCCCCTTCAGACAATCATGAAATAAACTACAAGCCTACAGACATCTGGGAGGAACACGCACCCCGATCTGCCAGACCCTTCACACAATTGGTGCATCCCGCCTCAGCGGGCCTGCCGTAGGGCTTGACCGCTGTGTGGCGGCTGTCTTCAACCTCCCTCTAGCCCTCTTCACAAATCCACTTCCTCCATTCCTCCAACCCTCTCCTTCCTAGGCCACGCTCCACCCAAGGGCCAAGGGCTGCAAGGGTTCCCCCCTCCTCCTCCTCAACATTCCAGAAGCTTGGATGAAGCTCAAGAACATCATCGCTTCACAATCCTCCTCCTAAACCTCTTACCCGATTCAGACATCTTCACAAAATGGGATAACATGAAGGAAGTTATTCGCACAAGCAGTTGGGCCATTTACAAGAAGCATCGCCGTGCCCGCCAGCGTGCCGCCCGCTTAGCAGAGGACGACGCCCGGCAGGAATTCTCACAGGTGCATTTCTCCCCCGATGCAATTTCTTTCCTGGCACGCCTCAACATAGCCAAGGCTAAGGCATTAGCAGCAACACTCGCTTGGCAGCAAACTCCTTGCTCCAATGCTCAAAGCTCTACCTATCCTTGAGCACACTTTTGGGGATTCATCTTCCTTCTACTTCCACCCACCTTTCCCGTTCCCCTCACCCCCCCAGTCCACATCAAGCTTATCCAGCCTCCAGGGCCACCCCAGCATCACCCCCTTTCTGTGGCTGACCTCTCTTCAATGATAGGAGTCAACATAGGACTGGAGTATGCTCGGGACTTTTATAGTGCTGATTCCCTCCTTTGGACTGTATCGTCCAAACCCTCACATCAACCAGGCTAACCAGGATCTTCTGCTCACATCCCTCCCTCGTCCCCTCCCCCCTAGTTATGCCGCCCTTGCAGAAGGTGTCAATGGCGATGGCCTAATCACATCAGAGGAGATGGACCTTGCCATCCGCTCTGCTTCTCGAGGCTCCAGCCCAGGTTATGACGGACTTCCCTTTGAAGTCTACAATGCGCTCCATGAAGAACTGTCCCCGATCCTTCAAAGGGTTTTCAACTCTGCCTTCCAAGACCAAGTTAACTCGGCCCCCCTAGCACCCCTCCTTCAGGGAACCATCTGCCTTCTCCACAAGACTGGTCATCCCCAAGACTCCCTCGCAGGTTACCGTCCTATCACCCTTCTCAATTGCGACCTTAAGCTGATCCTTTTGATCATGGCTCACCGGCTGCAACGCCCACTGGAATATCTCATTGACGTCACTCAATCAGCTTTCCTCCGTGGCAGAGACATCAGTGACAACATCCGCTATGACCTAGGCTTGGCTGCGCGCTTGAAAGAGCTTGGCTTACCAGGCTGGTTGCTGCATTCTGACCTCACTAAAGCTTATGATTCTGTCAACAGGGGATGGCTCCTAAAGACAATGTCAGCCATGGGATTCAATAGTGCGGGCATCACGCGCTGGTGCGATATCCTCATGAATGGCAGCTCTACGCGAGTGCGTCTCAACGGTTTCTTCACTACCTCCTTCCCCAACACTTCCGGCTTCCCTCAGGGTGGGGCCTTGAGCTGTAATCAATGGGTCATCATCTTTGAGCCCTTCATCACCTACAATAACCAACTGAGATCTTGTGGAACTCTGCAATCCTTCCGTCTTCCCTCAGGAGAGTTGGCCCCTGCCACCCTCTCCTTTGCTGACGATGGCAAGCACTTTGTCCTCAACCCAGCCACAGATGGGCCTATCATCAAGGAGACATACGTCTTAGCCAATTCGGCTGGCTTACCCGCCCAGTCTGTTCCCAAGACCCGTCTTCTGCTTCTTGAACTTCCCCCAGACATACCCCTCCCTGCAGATCTGGACCCCGCCCTTGGCACCCATCACTTGACTGGTTACCACCTCCATCCCCCAGACACACCTCACAGATTGCTGGGCGTGCCGTTCGGTGCAGACACTGCCCTTTGCAAGGCTGCAGCCTACCAGCACATGCCCCATAGCATCTCACGGGCAGCAGCTCCATGGCTCTCACGCAATCTCAATGTTATTGGAAGGGCGCATGTTGCTATGCAATGCTTGGCTTCCAAGTTCATCTTCCAGGCTAACTTTGCATCACCACCAGCGCCTCTCCGCCAGCAGTTGCAATCTTCTCTCAATGCCTTTGTTGCAACCTCTAGCCTGCAGGAGGAGGAATCACCACGTCCAGGACACCTCTTCTGTAAAATAAATAGGCTGGGGACCAGAGAGAGAGTAAGTGGTAACATCTCGAGCCACACGCACAGTCTTGCCGTCTGGATCCAGGATCCGGTATGCCTTGGAGTTGGCCTCGTACCCAATGAAGACACCTAGTCTGCTTACAGCATCCAGCTTGCGCCGCTTCAGCTTGGGCACATGGGCAAAGGCCTTGCACCCAAAAATCTTGAAGTGGGATACTTCTGGGACTGACCCTGTCAGCAGCTGGTGAGGCGTAAGCTCCCGGCCACTGACTGGGGAGGCATTCCTTAAGGTGTTAGCTGTCTGTAGGCCCTCAGCCCAAAGGTAGAAGGGGGCACCACTGTGAAGCAGGAGGGCCCTAACCTTTTCCATTAGGGTCCTGTTCAAACGCTCCGCCGCGCCATTGCTCTCGAGGCTGTAAGGGGCTGTGGTTTGATGGACAATCCCTCTGGAAGCAAAGAAGGCAGCGAGTTCACCATTGCAGAATTCTCCTCCTCTGTCCGAGCGCACTATCTTGACAGTGATGCCATGTTGAGTCTGCAGCATGAGAATGAGGTCATGCAGGGCTGCTGATGCCTGGTCCTTGGTCTTCAGCATGATGACAAAGCTGTACCTGGAGTGGTCCTCCAACACACCCAGGAAGTACTTGCTCTGCCCTAGAGAGGCAGGTGTGATAGGACCACATAGGTCCACATGAAGCAATCCCTTCACAGGTGCTGACTTACTGGCAGGAAAAGGATCGCGGGTATGCTTCGACAGCACGCAAGCCTCGCAGGGATCCTTGAAGTCCTTGAATGCCTCAGCTTCTACCTTCATGCCATGTACCATCTGCTTGGCCTGCAGAGTGGCCAAGTTTGTCATCCCCAGATGACCAAACCTGGCATGCCAAAGCTCCGGCGTCTCAACTGCAGCGCACACAGTACCGTCAGTAAAAAGAGGAGCAACTGGCATGTCTGCCTCGGGCACCATCCCCTCCACCTCATACACGCCGTTGATGCAAACCGCTTCAATGCGCACATCATTCTTGGCAAAGATACAACGTGTGTCGTCCCAGTATTCTATCTGAGCTCCGTTCCGCATAACGCTTGAGAGGGAGATCAGATTTCTGGCAGATGCAGGGACATAATGGACATTCTGCAGCTGAACATACTCTCCATTTACAGATTCCAGGAAGACGTCGCCAGCGTACTCTGCCCGATGTCCCACTCCGTCAGCAAACCTAAATTGGAGTGGTGTATCCAGGTGTCTGATGTTCACAAGCAGATCGCGGTCCCCCGTGATGTTGTGGGAAGCACCTGAGTCCAGCATCCAAGTCACTTCACCAATCAAAGGGGGCAAGTCCTCATCAGTGAGTGCAGCAGTGCCACCCGAGCAGGTGAAGGCAGTGGCGACTGTGGCGTTGTTACCCGGCTGGGTCTTGGGAGTATACTTCCCGGAGGCTTTGTCAGATTTCTTCTTGCGACAATCCTTTGCAATGTGACCCGCGTTACCACAGTAGTAGCAGGTCCTCTTGTCCCTGTCCGTGGTCTGACCAGGACGAGCCTGACCTGGACGCGATGGGGGGGTGCCGCCATGTCCAGCAAGAGCAGAGCCGTGGTCCTCAGCTCTAGTACGATCATCCTTCCTACTCATCCTTGCTTCAGCAATCAAGAGTCTGGCCAGGACATCACTCAGATCCGAGTTGTCCTCTGCCTCCAGGATTTGGACTGCAGTGTCAAACTCCTTAGGCAGTCCATTCAACACAGTGCTGATCAGGTCAGCAGAAGAGGTGGTATCCCCTGCTGCTGCAAGCTGATCCCTGAGTGACTCCGCACGGGCAGTGTACTTGGCTACAGTCTCCTTGGGCTCCTTCTTCAGTTGCGCCAGCTCTCGGCGCATCAGATTCAAGCGAGCCCTGGACTTGTTCTTGTGCAGCTCCTCAAGCTTCAACCACATGCCCTTGGCAGTCTTCTCATTCTTGATGAAGGGCAGGAGGTGATCCTTCACCTGAATGACCAGCAAGGATCTTGCTTGCAGATCATCCTCAGGGTCCACCGTGTCCTCTGAAATAGCCTTGGACACCTTCTTCAAGGCAAGGCATGCCATCATCCTAACACTCCAGACCCCATAATTGTTGTCATCCAACTTGGGCATAGAGACCCTTGTGTCCTCCATTGTAAAGCAGATGGATGAGGTAGAGAAGGTTGCAAAGGGGGGTTTGCAGTCCAGCAAAAAGATGGAGCAGTCCAGCTTCAGACAACTATGCAGTCCAGCACAGTACTAGGAGCTGAGGAAGAGGGGGGCTGTGCAGTCCAGCACAACAAAGCAGTCCAGCTAAAAGGAGGGGCAATCCAGCCAGCTCCAATTCAATCCGCAGTGGGGTGCAATCCAGCACTTTAGCGCGATGAGCCCATAACCTGTAAAATAAATAGGCTGGGGACCAGAGAGAGAGTAAGTGGTTATTACATCAGAAATAAAACAACTACAAAGAGAGGCGAATGCCTTAGAACTGACAAGTGGGAACAGGCAATGTACAAGAAGCAGGCAAAGAGCCTTCAATATCTAAGCAAAGCAATTAGGACTAAGTGTCAGAGTATCAAAGCAGAGAGAAAGAGAGAGCTGCAAACAAAGCTAAACAACTAGCTTTGAACAAATGCGCGCAGTCAGGTGCGCGCGAACAGATTCGCTCGGTCAGATGCGCGCGAACAGATGCGCGCGAGTCTCAGCTTTCTGGAGCACCAAAGATCATAGCAAGAGACGCAGTAATGGCAGCAGAACAGTAAATCTTACCTGGGGACCAGAGAGAGAGTAAGTGGTACTCTGCTCTCGTGAGTCCCCTTTTATACTGTTCGGGAGGGAATCTACGGAAGGCATCTTTGGAAGATTCCACCGGTAGATTCCTTCAGTAGCTACCGCGAAGCATCCCTAAACCGGCCATCGGGCGGCAACAACCGGTTGGCCACCAGCGCTATCTCGTACTCACAAAACACAGCACAGCATAGTACTACTGGCTCAGTGGTGTAACGCCATGAGCTATACGGAGATTCGACAAGGGTTCGATTACCCCTGGGGGCAACGTTTTGCCTTTACCTAATTAGCATGACATGAAGTCTAGTCCGACATCAAATATCACAAGGCAAGTGCTAACTGATATTCTAACATCTTCCCCCGCTTCGGGACAGCCGTCCTTGCTTTTCATCGAGGAGGGCTTGCTGTACCCCATCTTGCTTCCCACTCGGCTGCTATGCTGGCCAAGACCACATGGCTCCTCTTCAGTTACACAGGTCACCCCCGGCAGCAGCTCTACCGTCACGAGACTTCTCGGGCTGTGCGCCTTTCTCCAGGTCAGGCAAGTGGATACCATGCCCTGGTTACCGCCCCGTCTTCTGTGGACATCGCCTCAATCATCACCAACTTGGCCCGGGAAAGTGCAGAGGCTTTTCTCCTGCTGAACATTCGTAGAATTATCGCTCCGCCCATGCAGTGCCCCCAATCCATCCTTCTGGAAACCACCTTCAACAACACCCCTCCTTTTCCGTCCATGCCCATCACCTCAAACCAAGTGCTCTCCTCCCAAGCACTCTCGTGGCACCGTCTCAAGGACATCCGCTCAGCTCATCAACAACGAGCTCACCTCCCTCCCGCTGCTGTCCAAGACCTTGACTTCATCCTCTCCTCTCTGCCAGACCCCTGGCGGGATGCTGTCCTCCTTCCTGAACTTCCACCTCCCAAATGGAAGCTCTTTCCCGCTGTGGCCCCTGCTGGTCCCCTTGCAGAGGGGCCAGATCCCCTCACTGGAGAGGACCGTCTTTGGGAGGTCTGGCCCTCTGGCCGGTTACACCCTCTCACCCTTCCTGCCCTTCCCCCCCAAGGACACCCCCAAGCTGCCCTCATCACCCTACGCAAGAAACCTCGAGAAGCATGGTTACGGGCAGACTTTGAGGAGCAGCTGATCCAGCAAGGCCTCCCCCCCCACCAGAGGCAAGAGCTCTTGGAACCATGGCTGGTTGGTCTTTGGGAGGACCTCCAACTGGACCCAACAACATGGGGTCTCCACCTCCATGATGATACTGAGGTGAACCTTCTTGAACTCTCTGTGCGCCAAGCACGGCAGGCCCTTCTTCACCAACATATCATGCAACAAAGCCCCAGTTCCCACCATTTTGTGCCAGGTTATACCGAGGAACGTGCTGCTTGGCCCAGGCTGGGGAGCATTCTACCCCCCTCCACCTTGGACACTCACCCTAGCACTAACCCTGACCTGCGAGGCCTCCGTGGTCTTGAATCCCGATGGATTGCCTCAGCAACAGAGAGAGCGCTCGTTGTCACCCCTATTCCAGTCCCCTCCCCTGAAGACCTCCCACAGAACGCTTGGGTGGACTTACAACGTGTCCGCCCCTCCCGTCCAGGCCCAGCGGAGAGAACTGCTCAAAGACAAGACGAACCTCAAGTCTCCCTCCCTCTACGTGCAGGCTTTTCGCAGGTGTGGGTACGCCTCGCTGACAAGACTCTTCACCGTCGTTATACCATTACTTGCCGGAGCTGGCTTCATGGCACCCTGGGCTGCAATGCGTTCCTTGCTCATGTACGAGGACGCTTCCAACGGGTCAACCAAGACGACCCCCCCTCCAAAGTCTGCTCCAGCCCTGATTGCTTGCAGGGCGCGATATGGCAGGTCCGTTCGTCCCGGGCTGACAGACTGGACCATTCTGAGCCCCTTCACCACAAGGCTATCTGCCTTGCCCTTGGCCACCTTCACCAAGCCATCGCCAGGGACTGGATGCGCACCCAGACGGATCTTCGACACCTTGATAATGGCGCCTTCTGTCAAGATTGGTGGCGTGGCCTAGATTGCTCTCTCACAGTGGCTTCCTTTGCAAGCTTATGGGCCACCCCCCCGATCTTTTGCACCATGATTGGTGTCACTCCCGGTGACCAGGCGCCTGATACCCGCACCATGGAAATGACAATCCCCATGGCCCCAGCGCTCCCTACAATCCCAGACCCACTCCCAGACCCAGCCCAAGCCCTAGTTCTAGACCCTGATCTAGACCCTGACCCAGATCCAGCCCATTACCCGGATCTAGACCTTGCTCTAGACCCTGACCCAGACCCCGCCCATTCCTGAGCTCTAGACCCTGATCAAGACCCTGACTTAGGTCCATCCCAAGCCCCAGCTCTAGGCCCCGATCTTGAACCTGACCTAGATCGAGCCCAAGCCCAAGATCAAGACCCTGCCCCAGATCAGGATCAGGTTCCAGATTTGGACACAGCACACGACAACGTTCCAGATCTAGGGCTAGATCTGGACCAAGATCAAGGTCCAGATCTGCGCTAAGATCCAGATCAAGATCTAGATCTTGATACTGTCTCTGTCTTCATTCCTGTTGTACATGCCCAGACTAGTCTTTTAGGTTTTCGCTTTGCTTCCAGTTGTCTTTCTTCTTTTCTGGTTGCCTCCCTGCTTTTGGCTTGTTTTTGCAGTTTCTCCCTTAGTTTGCTTCCCCTACTTCAGTTTCCACCCTTAGTTGCCTCCTTAGTTTCCCCCTTAGTTGCCTCCTTAGTCCCCCCCCCCCCCCACCCCCCACCCCCCCCCTCCCTCCCCCCCTTTTTTCTCTTAGTTTCTCGCATAGTTTTCCTTTTAGTCCTCCTTAGTTTGCATCTCCTCTTTCAGTCTTCTGATCCGGTGACGGTTAGAGGTTGCAATGTTATGGCCCCCCCCTTCATAGGTCTTTTTTCTTGGTAGTCCTAGCCCCTTCTCTTGGGCTTCCTGTTTTTGGCTTCTTCCTTGCCTCTCTGGTTTGTTTGTCTTCTGTTCCCGTCCTCCTTTGTCCCTTACGTCGCCCAGGTGGTGTCCGTCCCTTAGCTGTCCCTTAGCCGTTCTTGTCTTTTTCTTTGGTCTTTTCTCCTCGGTCACAAAGGGCTAGGTTTTATCAGTTGCGCCTTTTCCTGGTTCCCCCCTTTGTAAAAAAAAAAGAAAAAAAAAAGATGATGACCAATTGATTACAGCTTAAGGCCCCACCCTGAGGGAAGCCGGAAGTGTTGGGGAAGGAGGTAGTGAAGAAACCGTTGAGACGCACTCGCGTAGAGCTGCCATTCATGAGGATATCGCACCAGCGCGTGATGCCCGCACTATTGAATCCCATGGCTGACATTGTCTTTAGGAGCCATCCCCTGTTGACAGAATCATAAGCTTTAGTGAGGTCAGAATGCAGCAACCAGCCTGGTAAGCCAAGCTCTTTCAAGCGCGCAGCCAAGCCTAGGTCATAGCGGATGTTGTCACTGATGTCTCTGCCACGGAGGAAAGCTGATTGAGTGACGTCAATGAGATATTCCAGTGGGCGTTGCAGCCGGTGAGTCATGATCAAAAGGATCAGCTTAAGGTCGCAATTGAGAAGGGTGATAGGACGGTAACCTGCGAGGGAGTCTTGGGGATGACCAGTCTTGTGGAGAAGGCAGATGGTTCCCTGAAGGAGGGGTGCTAGGGGGGCCGAGTTAACTTGATCTTGGAAGGCAGAGTTGAAAACCCTTTGAAGGATCGGGGACAATTCTTCATGGAACGCATTGTAGACTTCAAAGGGAAGTCCGTCATATCCTGGGCTGGAGCCTCGAGAAGCAGAGCGGATGGCAAGGTCCATCTCCTCTGATGTGATTAGGCCATCGCCATAGACACCTTCTGCAAGGGCGGCATAACTAGGGGGGAGGGGACGAGGGAGGGATGTGAGCAGAAGATCCTGGTTAGCCTGGTTGATGTGAGGGTTTGGACGATACAGTCCAAAGGAGGAATCAGCACTACAAAAGTCCCGAGCATACTCCAGTCCTATGTTGACTCCTATCATTGAAGAGAGGTCAGCCACAGAAAGGGGGTGATGCTGGGGTGGCCCTGGAGGCTGGATAAGCTTGATGTGGACTGGGGGGTGAGGGGAACGGGAAAGGTGGTGGAAGTAGAAGGAAGATGAATCCCCAAAAGTGTGGTCAAGGATAGGTAGAGCTTTGAGCATTGGAGCAAGGAGTTGCTGCCAAGCGAGTGTTGCTGCTAATGCCTTAGCCTTGGCTATGTTGAGGCGTGCCAGGAAAGAAATTGCATCGGGGGAGAAATGCACCTGTGAGAATTCCTGTGAAAGGATTTTCACCCCAAGGAGGTGGGTCTCTCGACACAAACCAGCGACACGGAGGATTCAGTTCGATTGGTGGTGCCACTCCTACAATATGCAAAGTAGGCGCACTTAGGGTTGGTGAGAGATACCAATTCACGACCAAACGAACATTCACCACTACCCCTGCTGACCACGGCAGACAAGCTCCCTGCCATGGTCGTTAGAGGCGGAATCAAGGAGACATAACTAGAGAACCACCACGAGGGCAGAAATCCGACAGTACTTCCCTACAAGGTTTGCTTAGGGCCAGGACGCCAAAATACTGAGGAATCGAACCTCACCACCCCCTTCCTACTCTCGCAAGTAGGGTCGATACAGCAAGGGTACTGTAGATCACAAGGGATGTAGAACACACCACATTTGTAACTCAGCCTGCGTGTCCTGCGATCTAACGCCGCCCCCTAACCGCTAAGGTAAACCTCGGCAAGATAGGATAAGAGCAATCTCCCGTGGAACTGTGGTCTGGGCGATTTTCACGCCCAGACCGGTCGATCTAGGCGAATTTCACGCCCAGACCAGGGTGGTGGTGGTGGTATGGGGGTGGGGGGTGTGTTGTGGAGGTATGGGTGGGTGGTAAGCTGTAAGGAGGGGTGTGTTGTGGTGGTAGGGGGGAGAGTGTGCGGTTATGTGTGTGGTGGTGGGGGAGTGAGTGTGGGTTAGGTGGTGAAGAGGGAAGGTGTGAGTGTGTGTGTGTGTTAGGAGGGGGTGATTTACTGGCCCAGACCGGTCTAGGCGACTTGCACGCCCTAGCCAATGTTGTGGTGGTGGGGTGGGGGTGAGGGGTGCAATGTGAAGGTTGGTGGTGGTTTGTAGAGAGAACGTGCTGTGATAGGGGGGTGAGTGTGGGGTTATGGGCGGTGTGGTGGGGGAGTGAGATTGTGGGTATGGTGATAAAAAGGTGTGTGTGTGTGATATGTGGTGGGGGGAGGGGGGGGAAGTGTTTGGCTGTGTGAGGTTGAAGAGGTGTAATAGAGGGGGAAATTGTGTGTAGGTGGAGCGTTAGGCTGTGGGCAAGGAATAAGGGTGGAGAAAAGAAGAAGTTGAAAAGAAACTTTGACCACAAAAGGAAGCATACCTAAGCATACCTTAGAAGGTCTAAATAGGAGGTGCCGGGAAAAGGGGGGGAAGGAGAAGAGCAGAAAATCAAATCAACGGGAGCGAGGTACGAGCTCCACGGCAATCACGTCTTCAGGCGTGATTGCGGAAATTTCACAAATCCTGAAGAAGGTGTGGGGGGATTGATGTGCGAATAATTTTGTAGACTGGCAGCGCCGCGGTACAATGATGAGGGGTCCAGGCCAGGTCCACTGCGTTCCAGCGTTCACTGCGAGGGATGGGGAGTAAGGAGTTGCGAGAAATGAGGGAGATAAGGTCTGGTGGCCGGCGTTTAATGAGCCTGAAAACCAGTACAGACTGACAGTGCCGCGGTACAATGATGAGGGGTCCAGGCCAGGTCCACTGCGTTCCAGCGTTCACTGCGAGGGATGGGAGTAAGGAGTTGCGAGAAATGAGGGAGATAAGGTCTGGTGGCCGGCGTTTAATGAGCCTAAAAACCAGTACAGACTGACAGTGCCGCGGTACAATGATGAGGGGTCCAGGCCAGGTCCACTGCGTTCCAGCGTTCACTGCGAGGGATGGGGAGTAAGGAGTTGCGAGAAATGAGGGAGATAAGGTCTGGTGGCCGGCGTTTAATGAGCCTGAAAACCAGTACAGACTGACAGTGCCGCGGTACAATGATGAGGGGTCCAGGCCAGATCCACTGCGTTCCAGCGTTCACTGCGAGGGATGGGGAGTAAGGAGTTGCGAGAAATGAGGGAGATAATGTCTGGTGGCCGGCGTTTAATGAGCCTGAAAACCAGTACAGACTGACAGTGCCGCGGTACAATGATGAGGGGTCCAGGCCAGGTCCACTGCGTTCCAGCGTTCACTGCGAGGGATGGGGAGTAAGGAGTTGCGAGAAATGAGGGAGATAAGGTCTGGTGGCCGGCGTTTAATGAGCCTGAAAACCAGTACAGACTGACAGTGCCGCGGTACAATGATGAGGGGTCCAGGCCAGGTCCACAGCGATCCAGCGTTCACTGCGAGGGATGGGGAGTAAGGAGTTGCGAGAAATGAGGGAGATAAGGTCTGGTGGCCGGCGTTTAATGAGCCTGAAAACCAGTACAGACTGACAGTGCCGCGGTACAATGATGAGGGGTCCAGGCCAGGTCCACTGCGTTCCAGCGTTCACTGCGAGGGATGGGGAGTAAGGAGTTGGGAGAAATGAGGGAGATAAGGTCTGGTGGCCGGCGTTTAATGAGCCTGAAAACCAGTACAGACTAACAGTGCCGCGGTACAATGATGAGGGGTCCAGGCCAGGTCCACTGCGTTCCAGCGTTCACTGCGAGGGATGGGGAGTAAGGAGTTGCGAGAAATGAGGGAGATAAGGTCTGGTGGCCGGCGTTTAATGAGCCTGAAAACCAGTACAGACTGACAGTGCCGCGGTACAATGATGAGGGGTCCAGGCCAGGTCCACTGCGTTCCAGCGTTCACTGCGAGGGATGGGGAGTAAGGAGTTGCGAGAAATGAGGGAGATAAGGTCTGGTGGCCGGCGTTTAATGAGCCTGAAAACCAGTACAGACTGACAGTGCCGCGGTACAATGATGAGGGGTCCAGGCCAGGTCCACTGCGTTCCAGCGTTCACTGCGAGGGATGGGGAGTAAGGAGTTGCGAGAAATGAGGGAGATAAGGTCTGGTGGCCGGCGTTTAATGAGCCTGAAAACCAGTACAGACTGACAGTGCCGCGGTACAATGATGAGGGGTCCAGGCCAGGTCCACTGCGTTCCAGCGTTCACTGCGAGGGATGGGGAGTAAGGAGTTGCGAGAAATGAGGGAGATAAGGTCTGGTGGCCGGCGTTTAATGAGCCTGAAAACCAGTACAGACTGACAGTGCCGCGGTACAATGATGAGGGGTCCAGGCCAGATCCACTGCGTTCAAGCGTTCACTGCGAGGGATGGGGAGTAAGGAGTTGCGAGAAATGAGGGAGATAATGTCTGGTGGCCGGCGTTTAATGAGCCTGAAAACCAGTACAGACTGACAGTGCCGCGGTACAATGATGAGGGGTCCAGGCCAGGTCCACTGCGTTCCAGCGTTCACTGCGAGGGATGGGGAGTAAGGAGTTGCGAGAAATGAGGGAGATAAGGTCTGGTGGCCGGCGTTTAATGAGCCTGAAAACCAGTACAGACTGACAGTGCCGCGGTACAATGATGAGGGGTCCAGGCCAGGTCCACTGCGTTCCAGCGTTCACTGCGAGGGATGGGGAGTAAGGAGTTGCGAGAAATGAGGGAGATAATGTCTGGTGGCCGGCGTTTAATGAGCCTGAAAACCAGTACAGACTGACAGTGCCGCGGTACAATGATGAGGGGTCCAGGCCAGGTCCACTGCGTTCCAGCGTTCACTGCGAGGGATGGGGAGTAAGGAGTTGCGAGAAATGAGGGAGATAAGGTCTGGTGGCCGGCGTTTAATGAGCCTGAAAACCAGTACAGACTGACAGTGCCGCGGTACAATGATGAGGGGTCCAGGCCAGATCCACTGCGTTCCAGCGTTCACTGCGAGGGATGGGGAGTAAGGAGTTGCGAGAAATGAGGGAGATAATGTCTGGTGGCCGGCGTTTAATGATCCTGAAAACCAGTACAGACTGACAGTGCCGCGGTACAATGATGAGGGGTCCAGGCCAGGTCCACTGCGTTCCAGCGTTCACTGCGAGGGATGGGGAGTAAGGAGTTGCGAGAAATGAGGGAGATAAGGTCTGGTGGCCGGCGTTTAATGAGCCTGAAAACCAGTACAGACTAACAGTGCCGCGGTACAATGATGAGGGGTCCAGGCCAGGTCCACTGCGTTCCAGCGTTCACTGCGAGGGATGGGGAGTAAGGAGTTGCGAGAAATGAGGGAGATAAGGTCTGGTGGCCGGCGTTTAATGAGCCTGAAAACCAGTACAGACTGACAGTGCCGCGGTACAATGATGAGGGGTCCAGGCCAGGTCCACTGCGTTCCAGCGTTCACTGCGAGGGATGGGGAGTAAGGAGTTGCGAGAAATGAGGGAGATAAGGTCTGGTGGCCGGCGTTTAATGAGCCTGAAAACCAGTACAGACTGACAGTGCCGCGGTACAATGATGAGGGGTCCAGGCCAGGTCCACTGCGTTCCAGCGTTCACTGCGAGGGATGGGGAGTAAGGAGTTGCGAGAAATGAGGGAGATAAGGTCTGGTGGCCGGCGTTTAATGAGCCTGAAAACCAGTACAGACTGACAGTGCCGCGGTACAATGATGAGGGGTCCAGGCCAGGTCCACTGCGTTCCAGCGTTCACTGCGAGGGATGGGGAGTAAGGAGTTGCGAGAAATGAGGGAGATAAGGTCTGGTGGCCGGCGTTTAATGAGCCTGAAAACCAGTACAGACTGACAGTGCCGCGGTACAATGATGAGGGGTCCAGGCCAGGTCCACTGCGTTCCAGCGTTCACTGCGAGGGATGGGGAGTAAGGAGTTGCGAGAAATGAGGGAGATAAGGTCTGGTGGCCGGCGTTTAATGAGCCTGAAAACCAGTACAGACTGACAGTGCCGCGGTACAATGATGAGGGGTCCAGGCCAGGTCCACTGCGTTCCAGCGTTCACTGCGAGGGATGGGGAGTAAGGAGTTGCGAGAAATGAGGGAGATAAGGTCTGGTGGCCGGCGTTTAATGAGCCTGAAAACCAGTACAGACTGACAGTGCCGCGGTACAATGATGAGGGGTCCAGGCCAGGTCCACTGCGTTCCAGCGTTCACTGCGAGGGATGGGGAGTAAGGAGTTGCGAGAAATGAGGGAGATAAGGTCTGGTGGCCGGCGTTTAATGAGCCTGAAAACCAGTACAGACTGACAGTGCCGCGGTACAATGATGAGGGGTCCAGGCCAGGTCCACTGCGTTCCAGCGTTCACTGCGAGGGATGGGGAGTAAGGAGTTGCGAGAAATGAGGGAGATAAGGTCTGGTGGCCGGCGTTTAATGAGCCTGAAAACCAGTACAGACTGACAGTGCCGCGGTACAATGATGAGGGGTCCAGGCCAGATCCACTGCGTTCCAGCGTTCACTGCGAGGGATGGGGAGTAAGGAGTTGCGAGAAATGAGGGAGATAATGTCTGGTGGCCGGCGTTTAATGAGCCTGAAAACCAGTACAGACTGACAGTGCCGCGGTACAATGATGAGGGGTCCAGGCCAGGTCCACTGCGTTCCAGCGTTCACTGCGAGGGATGGGGAGTAAGGAGTTGCGAGAAATGAGGGAGATAAGGTCTGGTGGCCGGCGTTTAATGAGCCTGAAAACCAGTACAGACTGACAGTGCCGCGGTACAATGATGAGGGGTCCAGGCCAGGTCCACTGCGTTCCAGCGTTCACTGCGAGGGATGGGGAGTAAGGAGTTGCGAGAAATGAGGGAGATAAGGTCTGGTGGCCGGCGTTTAATGAGCCTGAAAACCAGTACAGACTGACAGTGCCGCGGTACAATGATGAGGGGTCCAGGCCAGATCCACTGCGTTCAAGCGTTCACTGCGAGGGATGGGAGTAAGGAGTTGCGAGAAATGGGGGAGATAATGTCTGGTGGCCGGCGTTTAATGAGCCTGAAAACCAGTACAGACTGACAGTGCCGCGGTACAATGATGAGGGGTCCAGGCCAGGTCCACTGCGTTCCAGCGTTCACTGCGAGGGATAGGGAGTAAGGAGTTGCGAGAAATGAGGGAGATAAGGTCTGGTGGCCGGCGTTTAATGAGCCTGAAAACCAGTACAGACTGACAGTGCCGCGGTACAATGATGAGGGGTCCAGGCCAGGTCCACTGCGTTCCAGCGTTCACTGCGAGGGATGGGGAGTAAGGAGTTGCGAGAAATGAGGGAGATAAGGTCTGGTGGCCGGCGTCTTATGAGCCTGAAAACCAGTACAGACTGACAGTGCCGCGGTACAATGATGAGGGGTCCAGGCCAGGTCCACTGCGTTCCAGCGTTCACTGCGGGGGATGGGGAGTAAGGAGTTGCGAGAAATGAGGGAGATAAGGTCTGGTGGCCGGCGTTTAATGATCCTGAAAACCAGTACAGACTGACAGTGCCGCGGTACAATGATGAGGGGTCCAGGCTGTTAGAATATCAGTTAGCACTTGCCCTGGATATTTGATGTCGGACTAGACTTCATGTCATGCTAATTAGGTAAAGGCAAAACGCTGCCCCCAGGGGGAATCGAACCCTTGTCGAATCTCCGTATAGCTCATGGCGTTACACCACTGAGCCAGTAGTACTATGCTGTGCTGTGTTTTGTGAGTACGAGATAGCGCTGGTGGCCAACCGGTTGTTACCGCCCGATGGCCGGTTTAGGGATGCTTCGCGGTAGCTACTGAAGGAATCTACCGGTGGAATCTTCCAAAGATGCCTTCCGTAGATTCCCTCCCGAACAGTATAAAAGGGGACTCACGAGAGCAGAGTATCACTTACTCTCTCTCTGGTCCCCAGGTAAGATTTACTGTTCTGCTGCCATTACTGCGTCTCTTGCTGTGATCTTTTGTGCTCCAGAAAGCTGAGACTCGCGCGCATCTGTTCGCGCGCATCTGACCGAGCGAATCTGTTCGCGCGCACCTGACTGCGCGCATTTGTTCAAAGCTAGTTGTTTAGCTTTGTTTGCAGCTCTCTCTTTCTCTCTGCTTTGATACTCTGACACTTAGTCCTAATTGCTTTGCTTAGATATTGAAGGCTCTTCGCCTGCTTCTTGTACATTGCCTGTTCCCACTTGGGTGTTCTAAGGCATTCGCCTCTCTTTGTAGTTGTTTTATTTCTGATGTAATTACCACTTACTCTCTCTCTGGTCCCCAGCCTATTTATTTTACAGGTTATGGGCTCATCGCGCTAAAGTGCTGGATTGCACCCCACTGCGGATTGAATTGGAGCTGGCTGGATTGCCCCTCCTTTGTTGTGCTGGACTGCACAGCCCCCCTCTTCTTCAGCTCCTAGTACTGTGCTGGACTGCATAGTTGTCTGAAGCTGGACTGCACCATCTTTTTGCTGGACTGCAAACCCCCCTTTGCAACCTTCTCTACCTCATCCATCTGCTTTACAATGGAGGACACAAGGGTCTCTATGCCCAAGTTGGATGACAACAATTATGGGGTCTGGAGTGTTAGGATGATGGCATGCCTAGCCTTGAAGAAGGTGTCCAAGGCTATTTCAGAGGACACGGTGGACCCTGAGGATGATCTGCAAGCAAGATCCTTGCTGGTCATTCAGGTGAAGGATCACCTCCTGCCCTTCATCAAGAATGAGAAGACTGCCAAGGGCATGTGGTTGAAGCTTGAGGAGCTGCACAAGAACAAGCCCAGGGCTCGCTTGAATCTAATGCGCCGAGAGCTGGCGCAACTGAAGAAGGAGCCCAAGGAGACTGTAGCCAAGTACACTGCCCGTGCGGAGTCACTCAGGGATCAGCTTGCAGCAGCAGGGGATACCACCTCTTCTGCTGACCTGATCAGCACTGTGTTGAATGGACTGCCTAAGGAGTTTGACACAGCAGTCCAAATCCTGGAGGCAGAGGACAACTCGGATCTGAGTGATGTCCTGGCCAGACTCTTGATTGCTGAAGCAAGGATGAGTAGGAAGGATGATCGTACTAGAGCTGAGGACCACGGCTCTGCTCTTGCTGGACATGGCGGCACCCCCCCATCGCGTCCAGGTCAGGCTCGTCCTGGTCAGACCACGGACAGGGACAAGAGGATCTGCTACTACTGTGGTAACGCAGGTCACATTGCAAAGGATTGTCGCAAGAAGAAATCTGACAAAGCCTCCGGGAAGTATACTCCCAAGACCCAGCCGGGTAACAACGCCACAGTCGCCACTGCCTTCACCTGCTCGGGTGGCACTGCTGCACTCACTGATGAGGACTTGCCCCCTTTGATTGGTGAAGTGACTTGGATGCTGGACTCAGGTGCTTCCCACAACATCACGGGGGACCGCGATCTGCTTGTGAACATCAGACACCTGGATACACCACTCCAATTTAGGTTTGCTGACGGAGTGGGATATCGGGCAGAGTACGCTGGCGACGTCTTCCTGGAATCTGTAAATGGAGAGTATGTTCAGCTGCAGAATGTCCATTATGTCCCTGCATCTGCCAGAAATCTGATCTCCCTCTCAAGCGTTATGCGGAACGGAGCTCAGATAGAATACTGGG
This sequence comes from Chlamydomonas sp. ICE-L, assembly GCA_013435795.1. NCBI lineage: Eukaryota > Viridiplantae > Chlorophyta > Chlorophyceae > Chlamydomonadales > Chlamydomonadaceae > Chlamydomonas > Chlamydomonas sp. ICE-L. Next base: position 817,644 of record JACBWV010000909.1, on the reverse strand, counting down.
ACGACACACGTTGTATCTTTGCCAAGAAGTGTGCGCATCGAAGCGGTTTGCATCAACGGCGTGTATGAGGTGGAGGGGATGGTGCCCGAGGCAGACATGCCAGTTGCTCCTCTTTTTACTGACGGTACTGTGTGCGCTGCAGTTGAGACGCCGGAGCTTTGGCATGCCAGGTTTGGTCATCTGGGGATGACAAACTTGGCCACTCTGCAGGCCAAGCAGATGGTACATGGCATGAAGGTAGAAGCTGAGGCATTCAAGGACTTCAAGGATCCCTGCGAGGCTTGCGTGCTGTCGAAGCATACCCGCGATCCTTTTCCTGCCAGTAAGTCAGCACCTGTGAAGGGATTGCTTCATGTGGACCTATGTGGTCCTATCACACCTGCCTCTCTAGGGCAGAGCAAGTACTTCCTGGGTGTGTTGGAGGACCACTCCAGGTACAGCTTTGTCATCATGCTGAAGACCAAGGACCAGGCATCAGCAGCCCTGCATGACCTCATTCTCATGCTGCAGACTCAACATGGCATCACTGTCAAGATAGTGCGCTCGGACAGAGGAGGAGAATTCTGCAATGGTGAACTCGCTGCCTTCTTTGCTTCCAGAGGGATTGTCCATCAAACCACAGCCCCTTACAGCCCCGAGAGCAATGGCGCGGCGGAGCGTTTGAACAGGACCCTAATGGAAAAGGTTAGGGCCCTCCTGCTTCACAGTGGTGCCCCCTTCTACCTTTGGGCTGAGGGCCTACAGACAGCTAACACCTTAAGGAATGCCTCCCCAGTCATTGGCCGGGAGCTTACGCCTCACCAGCTGCTGACAGGGTCAGTCCCAGAAGTATCCCACTTCAAGATTTTTGGGTGCAAGGCCTTTGCCCATGTGCCCAAGCTGAAGCGGCGCAAGCTGGATGCTGTAAGCAGACTAGGTGTCTTCATTGGGTACGAGGCCAACTCCAAGGCATACCGGATCCTGGATCCAGACGGCAAGACTGTGCGTGTGGCTCGAGATGTTACCTTCCATGAGGGTGTCTTCCCATACAACACGCCGACGCCACCGGCCCATATGAATGATGAGCCACTGTGCATTGTAGACATCAAGCTGGAACCTGATGAGGAACCAGTTAGTGCACCTTCTGGCACCTCTCCAGCGGCACCCACTACCCCGACGGATGAAGCTGACAGTGAGGACGAAGACTTACCCCCTTTGCACATGGATACTGACTCAGATGAGGAAGATGAGGACATTGCTCCACTGCCTACTCAAGATGCACCTCCTCCGCGGCGATCATCCAGACTCAGGCAGGCACCTTCAGAGTGGTGGGCCACCTCAGCTGCTGTTGTTGAACTTCAGCCTGAGCCAGTGTCTGTGAAGGAAGCTCTCGCAGGTCCCGAAGCTCAGCAGTGGAAGCTTGCAATGGATGAAGAGTATGCAGCTCTGCTCCACAACAAGACTTGGGAGGTTGATGACAGACCCCCTGGAACCAATGTACTCCCTGTCAAGTGGATCTTCAAGAGGAAGCGAGACGCTGCCGGTAACATCGAGCGCTACAAGGCTCGCCTGGTAGTTGTTGGATGCAGGCAGCGGGAGGGTCTCGACTACAATGAGATATATGCACCTGTAGGGAAGCACGCAACTCTGCGCACCCTCTTGGCTGTCACAGCTCACCGCGATCTTGAACTGCATCAGCTGGACGTTGCCAACGCGTTCCTCAATGGGGAACTGGAAGAGGATCTGTGGATGCAGCAACCTCCAGGTTTTGCAGTTGGGGGAAGCGACCCGCGCATGCCATTTGCGCAAGACTCTCTATGGTCTGAAGCAGAGCCCCCGTGCTTGGTATGCAAACTTGCGCTCCCAGCTGGAGGCCATTGGCTTTAATGCCTCTGTGGCCGACCCTGGATTGTTCATCATGATGGCTGGCTCTGGTGACTGGACCTATGTGCTGATCCATGTCGACGACATCCTGATTGCCGGTTTAGCGGAAGGAGTCACACTGGTGAAAAACAAGCTGGCTGAAGTCTTCAAAATCAAGGACATGGGGGAATCCTCCTTCTACCTTGGTATGGACATCATCAGGGACAGAGGGATGAAGACACTCCTCTTGACTCAGAAAAGGTATGTGGCTGACCTCATGGACAAGTTTGCCTCACATGCCAAGTCAAAGAAGGTGCCACTATCCCCAGCCACCAAGCTGACCAAGGCAGGAGAGCCTATGGACCAGACTGTTGTGAGCTACAGCGAGATCATTGGGTCTCTGATGTATCTTGCAGTGTGCACCAGGCCTGACCTCTCACAGTCAGTGGGAGCTTTGGCCAGATACATGGCAAACCCCACTGAGGACCACCTGGCTGCTGCAAAGCATGTGTTGGCGTACATTTCTGGCACTCTGGACTATGGGTTGTTCTTTGGAGGCAGTGATCTGCTGGAGCTTCAGGGGTTCGCTGACTCAGACTTCGCTGGAGACACTGACACACGGAGGTCGACGACTGGCTACGCTTTCAGGCTGAATGGAGCTGTGGTCTCCTGGCAGAGCCGACTGCAGCCCACGGTGGCGCACTCCACCACAGAGGCTGAGTACATGGCTGCTGGTGCAGCTGTCAAGGAAGCACTCTGGTTCAGAAAGCTTCTACCTGAGTTTGTAATGGTGCTAGGAGCAGTACCTATCTACGGTGACAACCAAGCAGCCATTAAGCTGCTGAAGAACCCCATCTCCTGCGTGCGCACGAAGCATATTGATGTTGTGCACCACTTTGCGCGTGAGCGAGTGGCAAGGTCAGAGGTGACCTTCACCTACATCTCCACTGAGGAAATGGTGGCAGATGTACTCACTAAAATCCTGCCTAGGTGCAAGTTTGAGCTGTGCAGGCTCGGGTTGGGAGTTACCAACAAGTAGGAACATTCAGTCAGTCACGAGTGGGAGTGTTAGAATATCAGTTAGCACTTGCCTTGTGATATTTGATGTCGGACTAGACTTCATGTCATGCTAATTAGGTAAAGGCAAAACGCTGCCCCCAGGGGGAATCGAACCCTTGTCGAATCTCCGTATAGCTCATGGCGTTACACCACTGAGCCAGTAGTACTATGCTGTGCTGTGTTTCGTGAGTACGAGATAGCGCTGGTGGCCAACCGGTTGTTACCGCCCGATGGCCGGTTTAGGGATGCTTCGCGGTAGCTACTGAAGGAATCTACCGGTGGAATCTTCCAAAGATGCCTTCCGTAGATTCCCTCCCGAACAGTATAAAAGGGGACTCACGAGAGCAGAGTACCACTTACTCTCTCTCTGGTCCCCAGGTAAGATTTACTGTTCTGCTGCCATTACTGCGTCTCTTGCTATGATCTTTGGTGCTCCAGAAGCTGAGACTCGCGCGCATCTGTTCGCGCGCATCTGACCGAGCGAATCTGTTCGCGCGCACCTGACTGCGCGCATTTGTTCAAAGCTAGTTGTTTAGCTTTGTTTGCAGCTCTCTCTTTCTCTCTGCTTTGATACTCTGACACTTAGTCCTAATTGCTTTGCTTAGATATTGAAGGCTCTTCGCCTGCTTCTTGTACATTGCCTGTTCCCACTTGTCAGTTCTAAGGCATTCGCCTCTCTTTGTAGTTGTTTTATTTCTGATGTAATGACCACTTACTCTCTCTCTGGTCCCCAGCCTATTTATTCTACACAGGCCAGGTCCACTGCGTTCCAGCGTTCACTGCGAGGGATGGGGAGTAAGGAGTTGCGAGAAATGAGGGAGATAAGGTCTGGTGGCCGGCGTTTAATGAGCCTGAAAACCAGTACAGACTGACAGCGCCGCGGTACAATGATGAGGGGTCCAGGCCAGGTCCACTGCGTTCCAGCGTTCACTGCGGGGGATGGGGAGTAAGGAGTTGCGAGAAATGAGTTCGGAACCGTGATGTAGCTCTGGAGAAGGATGGGAAATGAGTTCGGAACCGTGATGTAGCTCTGGAGAAGGATGGGGAATTCTTCGCCCTCTTGATTCAGGCATTCATGCGACTGTGTCGGAGTCTAGGCGTGTATTAGTGTAGGACCCTCCACAATAAGTGGAGGCGGTCCCACACTGTGGTGTGAGAATTCCTGCCGGGCGTCGTCCTCTGCTAAGCGGGCGGCACGCTGGCGGGCACGGCGATGCTTCTTGTAAATGGCCCAACTGCTGGTGCGAATAACTATCTTCATGTTGTCCCATTTTGTGACGATGTCTGAATCGGGTAAGAGGTTTAGGAGGAGGGATTGTGAAGCGATGATGTTCTTGAGCTCATCACAAGCTTCTGGAATGTTGAGGAGGAGGAGGGGGAACCCTTGCAGACCTTGGCCCTTGGGTGGAGCGTGGCCTAGGAAGGAGAGGGTTATAGACACAGGGCGGTGGTCAGAGATAAAGCCAGAGGTAGGGAGAATGGAGGAAGTGGCTGTGAAGAGGGCTAGGAGGGAGTCTGAAGCCAGCCAGCGGTCAAGCCTACCGCCCGATGAGGCTGGGATGCTCCAATGTGTGAAGTCTTTGGCAGTCGGGTGCGTGTTCCTCCAGATGTCTTGTAGGCTGTAGGTATTCATGATGTCTGCAAGGGGAGGTGCCCCCTGCATGCGACTCATGGGGTCAATATTGAGTCTGTGAGGAGGGTAGACCGCATCGAGGGGGTCAAGAATGCAGTTGAAATCACCAACAACGAGAAGGAGGCGTCCGTCAGTGGGAAGGTTGGGACGCACGCAGTTGAAAAAGAAGTCTTCTCTGTCAGCAGCTTAGGCCGGAGCATAGACGCACAAAATGGTGATGACGGAGTCACCAATGAAAGCATCGATGCCTAGAATGCGGCCTGTTGGACCTAGGATAGGTCTTAGGACGGGATCTGTGATGGGGCAGTGAGGGCTTAATATCAGGATGATGCCTTCAGTGTGCCCTGTACCAGGGCAAAAGAAAAATACTGATGCTGATACTGTGGCCAATGCAGCGGGTGCTAAAGCCGAGACCGATGTTGCTGTCGTTGGTGGCTGAACCAAGGCTCCTACTGCAGGTGCCTGTGCTAGTGCAGCTTGGTTTTGTAATGGAGTCAATTTTTTTGTTTTGTTTTTTTAGCCTTTAGCTACTGATGCTGATGCTGTTGCTGGAGCTGAGGTTGATGCTGCTGAGGGAGGTTGAGCTGATGCTGATGCTGATCCTGATGCTGGTGCTGAGGTTGCTGAGGGTGCTGATGGTGATAGCACTGTGGATGATGCTGATGCTGAGGCTGAGGGGAGCTGGAGCTGATGCTAGAACTAATACAGATGCTAATGTTGATGCTGACTCTGAGGCTGAGACTAAGGCTAAGGCTGAGGCTGCTGATGCCGAGGATGAGAGAGCTGGAGCTGATGCTAGAGCTGATACTGATGCTGATGCTGATGCTGACGCTGAGGCTGAGGCTGTGCTGAGGCTGTGGCTGTGGCTGTGGCTGTGGCTGAGGCTAAGGCTGAGGCTGAGGCTGAGGCTGCTGATGTTGGTACTGCTGAAGCTGAAACAGATCTTGGAGTGGAAGGTGCAACTGATGTTAGTTGTGACTCAATTTTTTTTTTTTTTTTTTTTACATAGGGAGGAACCAGGAAAGGGAACATCTGATAAAACTTAGCCCTATGTGACCGAGGAAGAAAAACCAAAGAAGAAAACTAGAGGACATGGACCAAAAAACCGCTAAGACAAAAGATCCGAAGACAAAAGACGAAAAGACTAGGGGACAAAAGAACGAGGAACACAAACTAGTTACTAGGAGGACAAAGGACAAAGGGCCTTCCGAGCACCACCCCCACCTCCAAGCAACACTGTTCCTCCCCAACCAACAAAACACCACTGTAACCTCCAAGAGCAACACAGAAAAAGAAGGAAAGGCATGCACGCAAAGGTCTTGCTGATCTAAGATTAAAACACTGCAGGGCATCACTCCTGTAACAGGCTAGTGCATCAGGGCATCACTCCTTTAGCAACCAGCACAGACTCTTAGCAGCCTATAACATGTTGCTAGGTCACCATGTAGATCAGCAAGCTCTGCAAAGACGACCAGAACGCGGCATGCCTACAGTTCAAAGGTAGCAGAAACAAGGTAACAAAAACTATGTAGCTCCTAAGTAAGTCTCCTGAACCTGCAGACGCAAGATACAACACGGTACAGGGCATCATTCCTATAACGGTCCAGCGCATCAGGGCATCACTCCATCAGCAGACCGGCGTGTCAACTCAGCTGTCAAGTAGCATGCCACTTCTTCTTCATGCAGGCCAGCAAGTTAATGGTGGTTGTTGCTCTTGATGGGCATATGCTGGTACAGAAGCGTGAGAAGGAGCTGATGCTGAAGAAGTTGCTTGAGAGTGTGCTGCTTCTGGTGCTGTAGCTGCGGCTAGATCTAATTCTGCACCTAGGTGATGTGGATGAGCTGCCTGTGGATCTGAAGTGGAGTATGAAACTTGTGCTTCATCTGGAGAAGGGGGTGCGGGTGAAGTTCCTGGCTCAGTGTTGGCGGTGCTGTCGATGGGGCTTGCTGAAGTCACTGGGTCTGTGTGTGTCTCCGACAGGAGAAGGCTTGAAAAAGATTGTAACCTGGGGCGAGCTCTGAGGGAACCGGCATGGAGGAGTGCCTCAGTAGAGGGAAACATGTAGGGGCTGTTGGGAGAGGGGGGATGGTGTGGTGGACCATGTTGAGAAGGAGGGTGGGGTGAGAGTGCTGTGGACTGGACGGTGGGAGGGACAGGGGAAATGGAGAGAATGAGGAGGGGTACCATAAGTCGGGGGCCCGATGGGTTCCATGTTGGAAGAAGGGGAAGGGAAGGGGAGGGGGGAAGGAGGAGGAGGAGGAGGGGAAGTAAAGGGGAGGGTGGAAGCAGAAGGGCCCTGGAAAGAAGTGAGAGGGGATGTGGTGGAGAGGTGGAACGAGCAGAATGGAGGGGAGGGGGAAAGAGAGAGGATCTTTATCCAAGAAGGTGCTGAATGGGGGTCGACCAGGGAGGGAGAGGGAGCGGAGAAAGGGTGGCAGGCGGTGGAGGAAGGGGTCTTCTGAGGGTGGGATGATATCCACGATGAAGACGGCAGCGTTGGCGTTCACGCCAAGACTGTAGCGGAGGATAATGACTGCACTGGACTGGACTGCACTGGACTGTTATAGGAGTGATGCCCTGTACCGTGTTGTATCTTGCGTCTGCAGGTTCAGGAGGCTTACTTAGGAGCTACATAGTTTTTGTTACCTTGTACCGCTACATTTGAACCGTAGACATGCCCGCGTTTGGTTGTCTTTGCAGAGCTTGCTGATTTGCATCGGCGACCTAGTGGCTGCATCGGCGATACTAGTGGCCGCATCGGCGATACTAGGCTGCTGATAGACTGCGCTAAAATGCTAATGGAGTGATGCCCTAGTGCACAGGCAACCGGTTTATTTGCTAGCTGCTTTAGTGCGCCTTTAAGGTTTTCCTTGCTGGTCAGTGGATCTTGTGGGGGTTCTACCTTTCATCCGTCCAGGACGTTTCTAAGGAGTTTGATTTGCTTCTTTAGATTTTTTTTTAGTTACCTTGTTAGTGTTAGCTTTGGCCCTGTCCTGTTTTTTGTTGCATGCCGCGCTCTGGTCGTTCTTTGCAGAGCTTGCTGATCTGCATGGATGACCTAGCGACATGTTATAGGCTGCTGAGAGTATGTGCTGGTTTGCTACAGGAGTGATGCCCTGATGCACTGGCCTGTTTACAGGAGTGATGCCCTGCAAGTGTTTTAATCTTAGATCAGCAAGACCTTCGGGTGCATGCCTTTCCTTCTTTTCTGTGTTTGCTCTTGGAGGTTACAGTGGTGTTTTATTGGCTGGGGAGGAAAAAGTGTTGATTGGAGGTGGGGTGGTGCTCGGAAGCGATTTGTCCTTTGTCCTCCTAGTAATTAGTTTGTCCCTCGTTCTTTGGTCCCCTAGTCTTTTCATCGGTTTTGTCTTGGATCCTTTTGTCTAGCAGACTTTTGGTCCATGTCTTCTAGTCTTCTTCTTTGGTTTTTCTTCCTGGTCACATAGGGCTAGGTTTTATCAGCTGTTCCCTTTCCTGGTTCCTCCTATGTAAAAAAAAAAAAAAAAAAAATGGTGCACATGGAGTGCCGGATGTCATCACTAGTGTCATTGGGGTGCTGGGGGTTTATGTCGTCAGTATTGTCATGGGGTGATGGGCGTATATGTTAACACTAGTGTCATGGGGATGTTGGGGGGTCTATGTCATCACTTGAGTCATGGGGTGTTGGGGGTTTATGTTATTCACTAGTGACATGGGGTGTGGGGGTTTATGTCATCATTAGTGTCATCGGGTGTTGGGGGCCTATGTCATCACTAGTGTCATGGGGTGTTGGGGGTCTATGTCATCACTAGTGTCATGGGGTGTTGGGGGTTTATGTCATCACTAGTGTCATGGGGTGTTGGGGGTCTATATCATCACTAGTGTCATGGGGTGTTGGGGGTTTGTGACATCACTAGTGACATGGGGTGTTGGGGGTTTATGTCATCACTAGTGTCATGGGGTGTTGGGGGTCTATGTCATCCGAGCCCCAACCCACTTCCTCCTTCCTCTCAGAATCCTCCATCTCCTCCCTCTCATCCCTGATCCTTCATTTCAGCTGCTGAGATACCTAGTAGACGAAGCTTTGAGGCGACAATTGGAGCTGGAGGTCCTTTTTTCGCCCTAGCAATGTCTGCTCTCCGGCCGCCTTATAACTTTGCTGCGAAGCTGCTTCGGCCAATTCGGCCTGGAGCGACTGCAATTTCGCGGCTATGGGAGCTGCTCAGTGCCCCATTTGAGTGTTACAGACGCTCATGCGGTCTAATCCGCTACTCTGCCCCCCTCCAGAGGTCAGCATAAGAGGTCAGCCTACTGGAGGGGGGCAGGCTATTCTCTTCAAGTTAATTTGGGACCACCCGACCCCATCCTTAGTACTTCAGAAGCAGCTCTCTCCTGATTCCCTTCTTCCGAGCCCCACCCACTTCCTCCTTCCTCTCAGAATCCTCCATCTCCTCCCTCTCATCCCTGCTCCTTCATGTCAGCTGCTGAGATACCTAGTAGACGAAGCTTTGAGGCGACAATTGGAGCTGGAGGTCCTTTTTCTTTCGCCCTAGCAATGTCCTGCTCTCCGGCCGCCTTATAACTTTGCTGCGAAGCTGCTTCAGCCAATTCGGCTGGAGCGACTGCAATTTCGCGGCTATGGGAGCTGCTCAGTGCCCCATTTGAGTGTTACAGACGCTCATGCGGTCTAATCCGCTACTCTGCCCCCTCCAGAGGTCAGCATAAGAGGTCAGCCTACTGGAGGGGGGCAGGCTATTCTCTTCAAGTTAATTTGGGACCACCCGACCCCCATCCTTAGTACTTCAGAAGCAGCTCTCTCCTGATTCCCTTCTTCCGAGCCCCACCCACTTCCTCCTTCCTCTCAGAATCCTCCATCACCTCCCTCTCATCCCTGCTCCTTCATGTCAGCTGCTGAGATACCTAGTAGACGAAGCTTTGAGGCGACAATTGGAGCTGGAGGTTCATTTTTTTCGCCCTAGCAATGTCTGCTCTCCGGATTTTTTAGTGTTTTTTGGCCTTAGACTGGTGTTGTGCTGTTGAGACTCATTCCCTCTTTCTTGAATTCTCAGTCAGTCAGGTCGCTTGTGATGTCGGCATTGGTCAGCATCTTCTTTGTTCTCTAATTAGAGACTTGCCGATCCTGGAGTGTGACAGCTGGGTTGGAAACCAGAGCGATACGTTTGTCTTAGCATTTTCGCTTGCCTAGAGGCTGAATAGTAGTTATTTGGGGTGGATCTCTGCTCTGCCTGAAGAATGTTTTTGTTGCTTTTTCGACCTGTTTATCTAGGCATGCCTGGCTTTGTCTTCTTCCTTACATGAGCTTGCTGGTCTGCATGGGAAGAAGTGGGCATGCTCTTGCAGCTGAGCTGTCACGCTGGTGCTGCTTGATGGAGTGATGCCCTGATTCACTGACAGTTATAGTATGATGCCTGTACCGTGTTGTATCTGCTGTCTGGCAGGTTCGAGGCTTCCTTATGAGCTACATAGTTTTTGTTACGCCCCTCCCCTTGTTCCCGCACCTTGAAGTGTATACATGTCCTCGTTTGGTTTGGGGGGGGGGGGGGGTTGTCTTTGTGCATGAAGCTTGCTGGATTTGCATCGGCGACCTAGGGTCATGATACTAGCTGCTGATAGACTGCGCTGAAATGCTAATGAGTATGCCTATGCAACAGGCCTACCGTTATTTGGCTTTAAATTGCCAGCTGCTTTAGTGCGCCTGTAAGGTTGTCCCTTGCTGTCAGTGATCTTGTGGGGGTTCTACCCTTTCACCTTTAGGACGTTTTCACTAAGGAGTTGATTTGCTGTCTTTAGTTTTTTTAGTTATCCTGATAGTCGTTAGCTTTGGCCCTGTCCTGTTTTTTGGTGCACTGCCGCGCTATGGGTCGTCTTTGCAGAGCTTGCTGCTGCAATGGGTGTACTACACAGTCATGTTATGAGGCTGCTGAGAGTATTGCTGGTTTGCTGGAAAAAACAGGAGGGATGGCCCTGATGCCAACTGGCCCTGTGTTACGGAGTGATTGCCCGCATTGATTTAATCTTAAGATCAGGCAAGACCTTGGCGGGCATGTCCTTCCTCCTTTTTTCTTGTTGCTCCTGGAGCGTTCAGTGGGTGTTTTATTGGTTGGGGGCGGAACAGTGTTCTTGGAGGTGGGGTGGTGCTACGGAAGGCGATTGTCCTTGTTACCATAGTAATTGTTTTTGGTGTCCCTCGTCTTTTGTCCCCCTAGTCTTTTCGTCTTTTTGTCTGGATCTATGTCTTAGCGACTTTGGTCCATGTCTTCTAGTCTTCTTTCTTTTGTTTTTCTTCCTTGGTCACATAGGGCTAGTTTTTCTAGATGTTCCCTTTTGGTCCCCGTATGTAAAAAAAAAAAAAAAAAAAAAGGTGCACTATGGAGGGCCGGGTGGTCATAACTATGTCATGGCTTGTTGGGGGTTTATAGTGTCACTAGTGTCATGGGTGGACTGGGCGTCTATGTACATAGTGACATGGGGTTTTGGGGGTCTATGTCATCCTAGAGTCATGGGTGTTGGGGTTTTTTATTTGTTATCAACTAGTGTACTATGGGGTGTTGGGGGTTGTTCTCGTCATCACTAGTTTGTTTTTTTTTTTTTTTTTTACAAAGGGGGGCGGGGGGGGAACCAGGGAAAAGGCCCGCAACTGATAAAACCTAGCCCTGTGACAAGGATAAAAAGACCCAAAGAAAAAGACAAGAACGGCTAAGGGACGCTAAGGGACGGACACCACCTGGCGACGTAAGGGACAAAGGAGGACGGGAACAGAAGACACAAACAGGAGGCAAGGAAAGAAGCCAAAAACAGGAACGCCAAGAGAGGGGGCTAGGACTACTAAGAAAAAAGACCTATGAAGGGGGGGGCCAAAACATTGCAACCTCTAACCGTCACCGGATCAGAAGACTGAAGAAGGAGATGCAAACTAAGGAGGACTAAAGGAAAACTTGCGGAAACTAGAGAAAAAAGGGGGGAGGGGGGGGGTCTGGGTCGTGTCTAACAAGGTATAGATCGCGGGTAATGGACTGGATCCTGGGTCAGGGTCTAGATCAGGTCTAGACTAGGGCTGGGCTGGTCTGGGGTTGGTCTTGGGATGTAGGAGCGCTGGCGCCATGGGGATTGTCATTTCCATGGTGCGGGTATCAGCCTCCTGGCACCGGAGTGACCCCAATCATGGTGCAAAAGCTGGGGTGTGCCCATAGCTTGCAAGGAAGCCACTGTGAAGAGCAATCTAGGCCACGCCACCACTCTTGACAAAGGCCCATTATCAAGGTGTCGAAGTCCGTCTGGGTGCTCGCATACGTCCCGGCGATGTCTTGGTGAAGGTGGCAAGGGCAAGGCAGATAGCCTTGTGTGAAGGGGCTCAATGGTCCCAGTCTGTCAGCCCGACGAACGGACCTGCCATATCCGCCCCAAGGTGTTATACGCAGGAAGGACCACAACTTAGGGTAGAGGGTAGAGGGTGTCCCGGGCCAAAGGGGGATGTCGTCAGCGAGGAGGAAGAAGGGGCAACGAGGAAGGCGCTGCCCACGTGAGTTCTCCCAAGTGGAAGGAGCCAGTCTATGACAGGGCAGAATCAGGTGCATTCCAAGAAAGCGTGAGACATTGTGTCTCAGTGTGCAGCTGCAAGCAGTCAGAGTTGGAGCAGACTATGGAGGGGGGGTCGTCTTGGTTGACCCGTTGGAAGCGTCCTCGTACATGAGCAAAACGCATTGCACCCAGGGTGCCATGAGCCAGCTCCGGCAAGTGATGGTATAACACGGTGGAGATCTTGGTCCAGCGAGGCGTACCCACCCTGCGAAAAGCCAGCGTAAGGGAGGGAGACCTTGAGGTGTCGTGCTTATCTTTGAGCAGTTCTCTCCGCTGGCCTGACGGGAGGGGCGGACACGTTGTAAGTCCACCCCAGCGTTCTGTGGGAGGTCTTCAGTGAAGGGGACTGGAATAGG
>JACBWV010000909.1:700709-804675 GCA_013435795.1 Chlamydomonas sp. ICE-L | reverse complement strand
CTGGTATCAGGAGGCGGTAGATTACTCTGTGCACTTAGAGATTTAGTTTGTCCTACGTGTTTCGCGACTGCGATCCCTAGGTGAGAGATTGGCTATAATGATTTGTGATTGGTATGGTACCATTGAGTACCCTATGGTGAAGATCTAGTTAGTGTAGCAAGGAACCTTGTTGTTTAAGGCTACATTGGAGCTCCTTATGCTGTAACCGCCTCTTTTCCTTGGAATTTGATTTGGTGGTTAGTGCTCTGACAGTAGCCCATTTCAACTAGTAGGCTTTTCTTGGTTTGCGGGGATTCCGTCGTCATGAGGATGAGATCAGGCCTGTATTATCCCATGTGTCTTGGAAGATCTGGGGGTTTGAGGTTGGTTGGGGGGCTGTGGGAATGGTCGGTAGGGTCGTTCACAAGTGCCGCATCCTATGACTTGGGGAAGCCCCCAGAGCTTCCTTTTGGCGTACTGCTTTTGGATTATTTGGACGACCTTATTATGTCTGTGAATATCCATTCCTTTGAGACAGGGTGGCTGCACCCAGCAAGAATTGGCCAGCCCGTCCCCTGTGCTTTGCGACATAAGAGGGCAGTTAATCATCATAGGGGGGGGCTAGTGCTAGTACCCTAGGGGGCGTTTGTATCTTGTACCCAATGTCCTATCCATAAGCGTCCCACCGGAGCCTTGTGATTGTGTATTTTTGCCACCATTTCCATGTCGTGGATTGCCAAAACGATTACTCTGCCTGAGGGAGGAGAGGGGGTTGGCTTGCTCCCACATTGAGGCGTAATGCCCGTGGTGTTGGCATCCTGGTGTGCGGGGGGTGGGGAGGTTATCCTTGATACCCTTGGTGAGATTGTTGGCCGGGGCCGGGGGGCTGGTCCACATTAATAGATTTGGGGGCTGTACATACGGGCCAATGCATATTGAGGTGCGCAGTGTTTCCCCCTGTTTAACTGACCTGGCCCAATTACATTGTATCCTGTCGTCGCTTCTTTTCGCGAGCGTGGGGGTCTGCCGTCGGCATTCCTATGATTCTGAGTAGATCGGACCTTATCCGGCGTTGGTGGTAAGCATCATCGTTGTGTCTGTTGATAATGTGGATGGTGCGATGTCTGCAGGGGTGCGCTGGGGTGTTTTGTTTTCGTCCCGGTCCTGCTGGGGTGGTACATGTGCAGGTTAATAAGCTGCAAGGAACATTAAGCTGTCGTAGGTGATGGTGGAGTTCTTCATTATTTTTCGGAGTGTATGAGTGCTTGTTGGATTGCCTACGAGTTCGTCGCGATTGATGTCGTGGATGCCCTGTCCGCCAGGGTCTATGTCGGAGGCAACGTGCGCGGCCCGGGGAGTATACCGCCTGCCCCTACGTAGGGACCCGTCTTTGTCTATGATGGCACTTCATCTGTGATAGCGCGAGCCTGGTGCTTGTATGGTAGTAGCATGTGTGCACGGGAGCACGGGGGGTGTTCTGGGTGTGGGTCTATCTGCATGGGGGTGGGGTTTGTTGTGCCCAGGTGGCTTAAGGAGGGAGCTAAGAGGTGCCTTGGTAGGTGGTGGGGTCAGGAAGGCCAGTTGGGAAGGGGTGGGGGACTTGGTTCTGTGGGATGGAGCGTGGCCCCCCATGTCCCCTCAATGGTTTGGGCCCAGTGGTGGGGGGTTGTGGAGGTACTTTGGCATGGCCCATCTGGGTTTGGATGGCAGTTGAGTTTGTAGGTTCCTCTGTTGTCTCTTGGTAGGTTGAGTTTTCCCCCCGTTCCAGATTAGTGAGGGGGTGCGGGGTTTGGCCTTGGTAGACATAGTGGCTATTTCCATAGTCCAATGGGTGGTTAGAGGGCGTTATGGGATATGTGGGGTTTTTGTGGGACCAAGAGATATTGTGCAAGCGGAATATCCCCCAGGGTGGTGAGCATGTATGGCACTGCCTAGTGCCGGCATCGAAGCCTTGTGGGCCTCTTCAATTGGTTTTCTGTCTGGCTGGTGAGGTGTGTGTTTCCTCCCACCTTCCCCCGTACAAGGTTGGGTGAGAGTGGTGGTCCTAAGCCAAACAGTTGGCCAATGGGGGTGGGGGTGTTGCCGCCCATGGGGAGGTTGGAACTCATAGAGGGGTTGATGTGTCAAGGTCCGTTGGTCATCCCCAGGGTTTGGACCATCTTTGTGTATGGCAAGGGGAGACATTGGGATGGTAGTGTCTTGTGTGCTGTGAATAGGAGGGTGGCTACGTCCTCCAGCGAAGGTTCCGGTGCTGTGAGGGTCCAGAGGTGGGGATAGTTGCCTTGGTGGTATGGTATTGTGTGAGGATGTGGAGTTTGGGAGAGGGTATATGACCGACATGAATTGGCCTGGTTGTGAGTAGATGTAGGTGGTGTCTCCGTTCTTGAGTTGGGGGAGGGTAGGTGGTGGGTACCTGTTCATATCAGTGTACCACTCCTGTATGTGGTACTTTTGGCCGGGGGGGTGGATAGCCCAGTCTGGGTGGTGGGCTGCCGTGTTAGTTATGAGTGGTTTTGCCTGAGTTCGCTATACAACCATTTGGCAATCAAATCTCCTCCCTTGCCGCCCACTTGTCCCTATGTGTTGGAGGTTAGTGAGGTGGAGGTTCTTGTCTGGGTGGAAGGGTGGAGGGGGTGGATTGGGCTTTGGGGTAGTTTCATTGTGTAGGCATGGAGGAGTTCCTGAAATCTGGTGGGGTGTCCAACCAGCATGGTATTTTTTTTCCTCTGTGAGATGGTGACGGGGGACCAAGTGACCGACAAGGGAGTGGCAAGGATTAGTTTTGGGAATGCACGGGAGGCCAGCAGATTGTAACAATGAGATGGTGGGCCAGAGAATGGTGCATGGGGCTTTCTAAGGACCTCTAATATTGTGATGGGTGTTGTCTCTTCTCTTGGTTCGTTTAGCCTTCCTCTTTTGGGCTCTGAAGCCCAGGAGGTGGGTCATCAGGCTGTGTTGGTTTTCCCTATAGGAGTGGAGGAGCTTGGCTGGGGTATTGGGTGATCAGAAGGCTGGGTAGAGACAGCATGCACCAGGGTCGTCGGGGAGCTGTTCTTACGGATTGGTGTGGTGTTGTAGTAGAGAGGCGTCAGTACATTTGTGGGGAGTGTCATTTCTATGCAATTTGCATCTTGGCAGCCAACAAAATCTTGGGAAATAACAGTGTACCAGGCTGAGCATACTTGTGGGTGAAGATAGGAATCTCTGGCCACCACATGTGTGCATTGGAGGACAGTGCGTCTCCTCGATATTATGCTGGGGGGCTGTGTTGTGGTTGGGTAAGAGGATGCCGGTCATTGGTGGTACAATTGGTCGGGTGGGGTCAGTTTGGGGCGGTGTCCCAGTTGTTAATGTGGTGGCTGATAGTATATGTGGGAGAACTTGTGTAATGTGCCCGTTGGGGAATGCGTAGGGGAGTGGGATGGGGAAGGGTCCCCATCGATGCCAAGGGCAAGGGGGGGGGGGTGGCTGTGGAGGAGTAGGTGCGTTTTGGATGGGCTCCACGGTGGGGGGGTGGAGAGCCCAGGGGTGTAGGCTGAGTCTGTTGATGTGTAAACTTTATGGGCTAGTGGAGATCGATGGTGCCATAGGGTGTTCGAGAGGGTATTGGATGGGACGATTGTGGTCCCATCAGGCTCACAATGGGTCGGCCTATGAATAAGTCGCCCAGAGGGTATGAGGTGTGTTTGAAGGTGGTGGGGGGGAAATGGGTTGGTGTTGGGTAAGTCCCGGGGAGGGATTGCTGAAGGGTGGTTGAGTTGGGTTTCATCCTCCAGATGATTTGTGGATGTGAGGCTCTTTTGGAGGTAGTGGGGCATTTGCCGGGGGGCAAGGTGTTACAGTATTGAAGTGTTGTGGCTGTGGCAAGGTACGAGGGATCCATAACCGCGGGGTGGGAGCATAGCCACTGCTTTCTTTGTGTGTGTGAGGAGGGCCTGTAAGTGACCGTGGGGGGTGCCGTAGGGGTTTCCTGGGGGGGGGTCCCCGGGGTTGTGTTGAATGACCTAGGTGAGGTGGCTGGCGGGGGTGGGTAATTTGAGCATATAGGGAGTCGGCACCTAAGGCGGCGTGTTAATGGGATGGGATACCCAGATCCGGGGGGTGGGGGACCCAATCCTGCCTTCCCAAGGGGAGAAGACACTAGCATTTGGAATGAGGTGTGTGTAGGTGGGTCGAGGGCAGCATTTTTTTATCCAGTGTCCATGAAGGCGCGGGTTGTCGTAAGGTAAGATGCCTTGAGTCCGCGTAGTCTGGTATGGTGCTACAGGTGCTAGGGTGGTGTAATGGGGCGGGTTTAATGGACACGGGTGGTGATGAGTCTAGACCATTGGAGAGGGTGTGGCGCCTTTTTGGGGTGTTTGGCAGTGTGAGGATTTGTGTCCTTTCACCTATGTGGGATGAGGGGCCAGGCAGGCTAGTTGGGTCAGGTTAGGTTTCATGAGAGGCTGGGTGTCTGCTCCAGGTGGGGGTGTAGTGGTTGAGGCTAAACCGGCAACCGGGGCCGTATATGACTTGTATTGTTCAGTGGTGTGGGAAGGTAATGTACGCACACATGTTGGTCGTTAATGTGAAGGATGTTTTATGTACACAGTGGAGTTTGGTTAGGGGGAGACGGCCTTGGTGGTTGGGTGGGATGCCTGGGTGGGGTGGGTGAGCCCGGTTCAATTAGGCCGTGATACATGGGGGGCATTTACCACGGCCTTTACCCCCGTAAGAGAGAGGAATGCCCAGACCAAGTACGGTGAGGGAGTTGTTGCACTTAAGAATGCATTGGTTGACCGATTGGAAGCGAGGTTGGTCGTTGCTTGGGGTTAGTGACCCACTGGTGGTCTCAGCATCATCCTAAAGGTAGGGGGGCTACCCTGGGTGTTTAATGCCGCTTGGGTCAGTATTGGATGTTGAAGTAATGCCTGGTTGTCTGTGTAGGGTCCTCTGCCCCCGGCTTAGTAGCGCATCTTGCTGGATGAGAGGTTCGATGAAGTGATGATGGAAGAGTAGGGTGGAGGGTGTCCGGGCGTGGGTTCTGGATGTGTGGGTGGGGCCGGATCTTGTGGATTTGATTGGTGTTTTGCCGTGCCATTCGAAGTGTTGTTGAGCGTGCCATGTTGGTACATTAGCGGGGCCCGCGTTGGGTAAATTCCTTTCTTTCACTGTGTTCAATGAGGCCGATCTGAGGCGCCGGGGATTCAGGTCATCATAGTTTTGGGAGAGTGCAGCTTGTCCATGGTGGCCCACGCATAGGGTAGATCATATGAAAGTCGAAGGAGTAAGCGGCAGTGCAGGAAACATGAGTGCTGCGGTGGATCTCGCTTTTTGAGTGGCCTGGGCCATCCTGGGGGGGGGGAGGGTGTCTGTAGCAGGGTTGCGGATGAGCTGGGGCCTATGGTGGGCTTCTTTTCTGTGCCTGAATGGGCCCTCTTGGGGGAGCACTGAAGGATTGTGGTATGGAGTCCAATTATTTGGACATCACGTGCATTGTAACCGGGGCATTTTGTCCTCCACAATTTACCGCATCGTGTGTGTTTGAGGGGGGTGCGCAATAGGGTCTGTAGTGGGGGGTTGGCTTGGGGGGGATGGGGGTGTGGTCTCCGTTTCTTGTAAATCATGAGGTGGGTGTGGGTGTTGGAGGTGTCCGTTCCGGGGGCAGAGGATGGGGGTTTAGCCGGGTGATCGGCACATAAGCCCCAAACAGATTTTTATAATGTAAGGGGGTTGGTGGGGGGGTGTGGTGCGGGGGCTCAAGAGGCGCAGGGGAGTCAGTTCATGTGGGGTGGGGAGGGGTTCATTGTGTGGGTGCATGGTCCCTTCTGTGCCGGCCTGGGTTGCACTTTTTGCTACGTGTCGTGGATGCAATAGTATTGTGTCATTAGAGAACGTCACGGGGATGAGGTAGGGGTGGGGATAGGGAGTGGGGTTGGAGGGGTGTTTTGTGTGGGGTTGGGAGAGCCTTGGTTTAGGAGAATGTTTCCTACGCGTGAGTGCAGAAGAGTGGGGGACCAACACATGGAGGGGGGGGGGGGGGGGCGGTGTCTTCGGGTTGTCTGGGGGTGCTGGGGGTGGTAATTTTCCGGTGGCACGTGTGTGGGGTGAGGGGGGGGGGGGGGTTGGCCCAATCAAGTGTCCCATGGTGCGGTCCTCCCAAGATCCAGGGGGGGGGGTCATTTAGTGAACGTTTTGTTGTTGTGCCAGTGTTGGTCTTGGAAGGGTCTGGTTGGGGTGCTGGTGTGTGGATCCGATGCTTGATTTAGTCGAAGGTTTTATGTAAGATGTGTTCGTGCTATGTGGCTTGATTGTAGACTTCTTGTTGGATAGTTTTGGCCATTTGGGATCATAACTGGCTGCTTTGGCCCATGTGGCGGTAGCTGTTTGTCTGCTGTTTGTGAGAATTCTCCGGAGGGCAGGGAGGGCCTCATCGAGGGATATATTGATTGCAGCCAAGAGTGAGGCATGGTCTGAGGCAAGCTGGATATGGTGAGGTGGTAGGATGGTTATGGCATGTTTCTAGGAGAGTAGAATGGGCGGTGTGATAGGAGTTGGGGTCGGTGGTTAGGATTTTCCTGTACGTCTTAAGCTGTTGGATATGGGAGTTGATTTTGGCGTGGGCTTTGCTCTTCTTTCTGTCAAAGAAGTGCCCTGGGTTCCTGGTAGGGCAGGTTTCAAACATAGTGGTGAGGGCCATCCTAATAGGTTCCATAATCTGGTTGCTGAGATGGTCGAGGTCTAATCCTTTTGCAAGGAGAGTGTGTTTGACTTGGTGGAGGTTGGATGGGAGGGAATTGTCTCCTATGAGGTTGGTGGCCTGGTCCCACCAGTCCCTGATGGTTTGGGTGTGTTCCATGAAGAAGGTAGTGTGCGTTTCTTCAATGGCCTTTCTAGTGGCGTTCATGGAAGCCTTGCTGACGGGGGTGGACTAGTTGTTGGGGTCTAGGAGGGGGGGTGTCAGTCAAAGTCAGGGTATGGGAAGGTAAATAGGGGGGATAATTTGGTGGAGGGCCATGTGGTCTAGGTATCCTCCGACCTCCCTGGTCTTTTCACTAATATGGGGGTGGAGGGGTTGGGGCAAGGGGAGATGAGGATGTCATCGATTCTGCTGTGGTGCTCGAGGTTGCCTTCCTGGTAGCAATGGAAGGTGGGTGCTCTAGTGAAAGGGTTGGTGGGGTGGAGGTTGAGTTGGGAGCACATAGATATGTGATGTTGGTCTGTGTGGGAAGTGGCGTGGGTAGATCTATCTGAGGGAAAGAGGGTTGCATTCCAATCCCCTCCACAGAGTGTGGTGTGATCGGGCTTTTTGGTGTGAGTCCCGATGTATGTATAGGCGGCTTGCCGTTGCTGGGGTTGGTCATGGGGCATGTAGACGCCTATGATGTGTGTAGGAGTTGGGGTGGTTGAGCCGAAGTTGATGTGCACCAGGCAACCAGCCAGGTCTGCATTGACTTCATGGTGGACGGGGGGGCCTAATTGCTTGTGGGTGAGGATTATGACCCCTCCCTTTACCGTGGTTGTTGTCCGGGGTTTTGGCCACACTACTGTGGTGAAGGGAGTATTGGGGGAGTTCCTTCTTGATGAATTGGATGAAGGAGAGGCAGGAGAGCAGTTTGGTTTCTGTAAGAATAGCCACATCAGGTTTGTGGTCTAGGATGTGATTGAGAATTAGCTCCCAGGAGCTCCTCAGCCCTCTGCAGTTGAGGAGTAGAAAATGTATGTTGTCCATGTAGTAGTGGGGTGACTGGGCATGGTGGGTGGGTTGTTGGGCAGGTCCATTATCCTTAGGGGTAAAAGGAATGGTTGGTTTAAAGCATGTTTGTTTGAGCTTCTTAGCCTGTTGGGGGGGGGCTCCCTTGGAATTGGTGGTGGTAGAGGTGGGGGGGAAAAAGTTGTGGATGGTGTTTGTTTGAGTTTAATGTTGGGTCCCAGGTTTTGCGAGTGTTTCAGATGCTTGTTGGGGTGCCTGATATTTTTTTTGTGGGGGGGTGCTCTGTGTTACCACGTTTTTTCAGGTTGGTGACAGTTGAAGGGGCAGCATCTCCTTTATCGCAGTCCATTTTCGTGTTGGGGGGGGATGTGCGATCGGGCGGGCTGGCGTCCTTCATCATGGTATCTTCCATGTTGGGTTGTGAAGGCATGGGTTTTGTAGGAGTTGTAGTAGGGGTTGTGTCTATAGTATCCATCGTCGCAACGTCAAGATGGTATTGGGGGGTCCAAAAATCTCATGTCTGCGCTCTCTTTTTTAAGGATGAAGATGTTCCCATATAGGCCTGCCAGGCGCCCGGTGTGGAGTCCAAGGGGATTGGCGAGAGGTTTTCTGAGTCTATCCAATACCAGATGTTATGGTATTTTTTTAGACAACCAGCATGTTTATATGCGATTGGGAGGGGGGGTGGTAAAGTGCAAGATACATTTACTGTGTCCTTGCAGACGTTGGAGGATTTGGTCTTTGCTACTGCCAGGTAGGATCCAAAGGTTGTAGGGTTCATCAGGGATAAGGTCGTGCGGGTTTGGGTGTTCCGGATTATAATTAGGTTGTACGATTCGGTGAAGTATTCCCATCTGGGGGCATTCGGTGTGCATGTAGGCCGGCATCAGCATATTAGTAAAATTCCCCCTGCGAGGGATGAAGTGGTTCGGCCAAACACACAGGTCATTACGGGTTGCCTTGAGTATCCGGTGATGTCTCTCCCCAAATTTGAATATTTTTTTCTGTGTCGACATATGGTCCACCGAGATAGGCATTGATGGCGTGCACTTGGCAGTGGCATCGAATTTGTTTCTCAATGTATGGTAGGATAGCACTCAGGGTTGGGTCTAAGGCAACATCTCCCATGTCGCAGTCCATTCGTGTGTTTGGGGGGGAGGTGCGTTGGGGTGAGCTGGTGTCCTCCATCATGGTATATTCCATGTTGGTTAGCGTAGGCATTGGGTTCGGAGGGGTTGTATCTTTGGTAACAGCCGACGCATTACCAAGCTGGAATTGGGGGTCCAAAAACCTCATGTCTGCGCTCTCATCTTTAAGGATGAGGATTTGCCCATATATGGCCTGCCAGGCGCCCGGTGTGGAGTCCAAGGGGATGGGCGAGAGGTTTTCTGAGTCTATCCAATACCAGGTGTTATGGTATTGTTTGAGACAGCCGGCATGTCCATATGCGGTTGGGAGGGGGGTGGTAAAGTGCAAGATACATTTATTATGTCCTTGTAGACGTTCCAGGATTTGTTTTTTGCTGCTACCAGGTAGGATTCCAAAGTTGTAGGATTCAACAGAGGAAAGGTTGTGGGGATTGGTGTGTTCAGGGTTATAATCGGGTTGTGCAATTTGGTGGAGTATGCCCATCTGGGGGCATTCAGTGTGCATGTAGGCCTGCATCAGCAAATTTGAAAAATTTCCCGCTGAGGTGAAGTGAAGCGGCCTAACACCCAGGTCGCTTCGGGTTGCTTTGAGTATTTGGTGATGTCTCTCCCCAAATTTGAAAATTTCCCCTGTGTTGACATGTGGTCCACCGAGGTAGGCATTGATGACGTGCACTTGGCAGTGGCTTGAGATTTGTTTCTCAATGTATGGTAGGATAGTGCTTAGGGCCGAGATTGTGGGCTGGCCTTGCTGAGGTGGGGTGCGCTTTCCTCCTCTACATGTCGGGTCATGGGGGGGCTGGAGATAGGCATTGAATGCGTATTTTTGAATAAGTATGTCCCTAATACAGGTGGGGGCGAGGAGACGTTCTTTATTTTTTGTGTGCGTTGCACCGAGGCACCGTCTCTGTAAGGAGACCCTGTAGGCCATCCAGTGTAGCCACGGAAGAATGTTCCAAAGGAGCCACCAAATCAACCGAGTTGATTCCGAATCAAGGGGGGGTGTGTGCCACGTATCCCAGGACAGAGTCAAGTTAATGGCTTTAGTGGTACTATTTGGGATGGGAGAGGTGGGCATGGGGCTGATGTGGTACTGAGGGGTAGTACACTCAATTACAAATTGAGGTGTGTCGAAGTGGTCCATGTGACTTAGGTCTTGCGAGACCGTGGAACTGGGGTCAGGCGCTACACCATTTTTATGTTGAGAGCCAGAATCTTCGCCAACTTGCTGGGCTTGTTACTTCGGCATGGCAGAAGGGTAAAGTGGCTGTTGGTCCACAGGTACTTCTTTTTTGCTTTACTCTTCCCAGCTTTATGAGGGGGGTCCCCCTATAGATTTGGAGGGTTTTGGAGTGGGATTGGTTAGGGGGGTGTTCGCGTGGCCAGGGGTTTGAGGTGAGGGCCTTGGGGTAGGGCCTTATGGTTACGTCCTCTTGCGGAGGATGTGGGGAGGAGGTCTCTTGATAGAGGCATAGATTAGGGCAGGAAGTCCCTCTGTTGAGACATAGGTTGGGGGTGGTAGGTTGTTGGTTGAGGCATAGGTTGGGGGTGGTAGACTCAGGGTAGAGGCATGGGGTGGGGGTGGTAGACTCAGAGTAGAGGCATAGGGTGGGGGTGGTAGACTCAGGGTAGAGGCATAGGTTGGGGGTGGTAGACTCAGGGTAGAGGCATAGGTTGGGGGTGGTAGACTCAGGCTAGAGGCATAGGTTGGGGGTGGTAACTAGGTAGAGCATGAGGTTGGGGGTGGTAGATCAGGGTTCGAGCATGATTGGGGGTAGACCAGGGTCGAGCATAGGTTGGGGGTGGTAACGTCATGGGTAGAGAGGCATGGGTGGGGGTCTGTTAGACTCAGGGGTAGAAGGCATATGTTTAGGGGGTGGTCGACTCAGGGGTAGAGCATATGTAGGGGGTGGCTGACTACGGTAGAGCATAGGTTGGGGGTGGTAGACCAGGGTAGGAGGCATAGTTTCTGGGGTGGGTAGAACTCACGGTTATGAGGACATAGGTTGGGGGTGTTAGAACGCAGGGTAGAGGCATAGGTTTGGGGTGGTAGACTCAGGTCAGGCATAGGTGTGGTGGTATACTCAGTAGAGGCATAGGGTGGGGTGAGTAACTCAGGGGTAAGGCATAGGTTTGGGGGATGGTTGGGGAATTCAGGGTAACAGGCGTAGGTTGGGGGTTGGTTAGACTCATGGTAGAGGCTAGGTTGGCGGGTGGTAGATACTCCAGGGTATAGGCATGGGGTGGGTGTGTAGACCAGAAGTAGAGGCATTGGGTGGGGGTGGTAGACTCAGGGTAGAGGCATAGGTTGGGGGTGGCAGACTCAGGGTAGAGGCATAGGTTGGGGGTGGTAGCTCAGGGTAGAGGCATAGGGTGGGGGTGGTAGACTCAGGGTAGAGGCATAGGTTGGGGGTGGTAGACTCAGGGTAGAGGCCATAGGTTGGGGGTGGTAGACTCAGGGTAGAGGCCATAGGGTGGGGGTGCTAGACTCTGGGTAGAGGCGTAGGTTGGGGGTGGGAGACTCCGTACCTGGAAAGTACTCAAGTCCACTCAGGCTTTTGAGGAGTCCAAGCCCGCCGTGGCTCTCCACAGTGATGGATCTGAGCAAGTCGAAAGGGAAAAAAACGGCTTGAGTGTTGGGTAGTAAACCAGTTGAGGGCATGAAGATGAGATAAAGGGGGCTCTGGCTGCTGGTCGAGAAGGACGTGGTTCTAACATCTCTAGAGTTAAGGTGATGGTTGCATATCTGATCAGTGACAGCGGGCAGGCTAGGCAACGACAGCAGTCTCTCGAAGGTATGATCGTGTTGTCGGCGACCATTTTTTACGGTCCAGGGATGATGATAATAATTATTGATGGTATGTGGCAGGCAGGTAAGATCGTAGCTCCTATGAGTTTGATAGGTAGCTCGAGACTTGTCGTGAGCATGAGGTTGATCGGGGAGTGAGATTTGGAGCCCCGTAGGCCGAGACGCATCGTGTTGGTTATGGTTAGTGTTAGGGTAGAAAGCAGAAAGGGGCATGTGCTTGTGAGCAGAAGTTGAGTAAGGGAAGAGAGCAGCGTAAGAGGAGAGAGCAGCGTGTTGAGTTGGCATCAGGGTAGTGTTGCTAGGATAGCGGGAGGCACATTGGAGGGAAACGGGGTGGAGAGGAGCGCATTGACTCCTACTATCCGCGTAAATCTGATTCCGCGTAGCTTTGAGGTCGCAGATTGGGGACCAACCTGTGCTTCCGTTCTCCTGGCTATGAAGTTGGTGCGTGGGGTAACAGAGCGCGTGGGGGGTGTTTTCGAAAGTGGATTGGTATTGTCGAGTGGATTTGAAAAACTGGCAGAAATTAGCAGGGTCCATGAATTGATTGGCGCCGCGAACAGTGGTTGTCAAGGGTCGGCAATAAGAGGCGTTAAGCCCCAGGGTGCTCCAGTTCATATGGTGACTGGCAGCGTCCCGATTTGAAATAGCAGGTGTCTGTCCTGGAGTCCTGCATGGGGGAAAAGGGGATTCGTTAGTGAGTTTTCTCGATTGCATGGAGCCTTCGCTCCTGGCAGCGACCATCAAGAATGCGCCAGGGATGTGCGCTTCGCATCCCCCCCTGTTGGGAAGTCCAGGGAGAGGCGCATTCTGTCCGGTAGTGCATACTTTCGGCTGCCCAGAGGTGCAGCTCGCTACCAAAGTAACCGTCTACCACCCTGCGACCACAGAAGTTGCTGCGAGTCGCGTCAGATGTTGTAGACGGCGACTTAGATAGCAGCATTGCCTCTGCGAAAGCATGAGCTCCTGTTTGGTTGCTGTTTCGGGAAGAGTTGACCGAAACTGCATGGAACAAAGAGCAGGTGGAAGCATTCGATAGCGCAGACGCAGGAGAATGCGAATATGCTACGCGAATGCTAAGAAGGAAAATGAGCAGCGAGAAAGTTACATCGGAAGTTCGAATGTTGAAAATGTATGAGGATGAACACGAGACGTCGAAAGACTCGATACCACTTAGCTAAAAATCCTAAGCCCTATCAGAACTCAAACACTTGAACACAAACCCATGTAGCTAAGGCATACACCTAAGGAGGTATCAGCTAGAAAGCACTTCGAAGAGTGGAGAGAGATGTATGCAGCGGAGACAGACGCGCCAATCTATACACGGAGACAAGAATAGCGTTACAAGGACAGGCGGACGCCAAAGAACACCAGCGGTGGGAGAGGCGGATGCCTGTAACCTGACTAGACCCTAAGTCAGGAAACTTAAGCCAGGCACCGGCTATACAGAGTGTGTCAGTGAGAGATTATGCAAGATTAATCTATCAGGAACGGCAGGAGGCGAAGCGCTCACCAACCCCTTCGAGCCATCCAAGATGATTGGAGCAGGGTGACTAGTAGACAATGGACCTATAAGAGGCTCCACTATGATCTGAGATTGTCGTAATCCTAGAGCTTCACCGACGGAATTTGACGCAGAGGAGGGCCTGGCGACCCCCTGAGATTCGGCTAAGATTTTATCCGTAGGAACTGCAGAACCTCGCCCGCCCAGTGCATTCTCACGCAATACAGTACCAGCAGCCCCTGACCTGGGACGCAGAATCGTCCTATGGCCAGGACAGTGGTCAACAATTGGGGAAAGCAAAGGATCTAAGGAATGGACCGCAGCCTCAGGCATGTGTCCGTTGATAGCGGCAGGGATGCTAGAAACATACGGCGACCCGTCATAGGGAGGAAGCCCAGGAATACAGTTATAGCTAAACTGTTCATAGAAGAGTACATCACGACTCTCTACTACCTGGCGCAACTTAGGAACCCAAATAAAATAACCCTTACTCACCAGAGAATACCCAACCAGTCTACCAGATAACGCCCTTTCGTCCAGCTTGTTACGTTTCTTCCCATTGACTAACGTGACATAGCAGGGGCATCCAAACACACGTAACAACGATACATCAGGCATCACCCCATAAAACAACTCATAAGGTGTCTTGCGTCCCTGATTGGGCAGTCGGTTACGAAGGTAACAAGCAGCTAGGAAGGCATAAGGCCAGAAAGACTTAGCTAGCTTTGATTCCAGGTGGATACTCCTAGCTATAGACTGCAAGACCCCATTATACCTTTCCACAGTTGCGTTCTGCTGGGCAGTGTACACCAACGATAACTCATGTACTGCCCCAACCGATATCAGCCAATCCTCGAACCATTTAACTATAAACTCCT
This sequence comes from Chlamydomonas sp. ICE-L, assembly GCA_013435795.1. Lineage (NCBI taxonomy): Eukaryota > Viridiplantae > Chlorophyta > Chlorophyceae > Chlamydomonadales > Chlamydomonadaceae > Chlamydomonas > Chlamydomonas sp. ICE-L. The sequence continues at coordinate 790,664 of JACBWV010000909.1, read as the reverse complement.
TGGCCCTGTCAGATCTCAGACACTTAAAGGCAAACCCCTGCAGCTGATTTGACCATCTGAGGATGATAGTTTGGACTGCTAAGGGAGCTTCATCCCTGGTCCTCAAGCACAATACTTCAGCAAAGCCAGAGAATTGGTCTATGAGGCACAGGATGTAAAACTCCCCACGCAGACCCCTAATATGAACTGGTCCCATTATATCCAAGTGAAGTCGTTGGAGAGGTGCACGGATCTCAGTTTTGCTTTCTTTAGGAAAAGGGAGACGTTTGCCCTTAGCCTTGTGACAAGCATCACATGGGATCTTACCCAACTTTTGCACTTGACCCAGACTGAGGGGTTAGTTCTTAACCATACCACTCTTGACAAGTTTGTGTAAGGCACTATAGCCGGGATGACCCAACCGCCTATGCCACAACCATGCAGGAGTGGTAGGGAGAACAACTCCACCGTCCTCATCAACATCAAGTGCAAACGCTGGATAATTGTCAGCAACTCTTAAACAACGACTGGAGGTGTGACAAGGCCTACATGCAAACTTGTACACACCATCACTGGAGGCAGGGAAGGACCAGAGAACAGAAGAGCCCTGAGTGGCAGTGCAACTAAGACTATCAAAAGAAACCTGGCAGTGGAGAGAATGAGCCACAGCATTTACTGACAGGAGATTCACCGGACAGTGAGGGATATAAAGACCATTGGTTAGAGTGATTGATGTTGGTAACCAATCACTACATAACACAATGGATCCCTTACCCTCTGACCGTTGAATCACCCCGTCACCAATCGAACCGTAGGCCCAACAGCAGAAGATTCAAACACAGTGAACAAAGACTTATCACCCGTGATTGACATTCCAGCTCCAGAGTCCACATGCCAGACACCCTCAGAAAGACTAGGGCTACACACGTTAGAGAACTTCGTAGTGCAAGAGAATAGGACAGAGCGTACCTCCTAGTTCTTGGACATGGCGTACCCATCAATCTGAGCCTGCAAGGAGGACAACTGCTTGCGAGTCAGCGAACCTGGAAGGGCCAAGGCAACGGGCACGGGTTCAATGCCCGGTGCACCAGCCTTGGCCTTTCGCAGGTGCGGATGTTTCGTCCAGCAACGGTCCTCCGAGTGGCTCGTTTTGGAAAGACAGGGGCCCCAAGTGCAATCCAAGCGCCTCTTGGTAGTCCCGGAACCCTGAGGACCAGGTCCCCTGCCACGCTGAAAAGCAGCATTGGCAGGGACTTGGGGAGGATCGCGGGACCAACCAGGATGCCTCGGATCAGACTTAGGGAGAGACACGTTCAAGAAATCTAATGATCTATATGCTGCCAGACAGGTCCAGTAATCAATAGGCTGGTTCTGATGCAGTGCGAGACCAAACTGTAGCCGCAGAGAGTCGAAGCGGGGGTGCATGATGCCATTAATAATAGTATGCATGGCATGGCGCTGAGGCTGTGGGTATCCCGCACTGCGGAGGTCAGTGCACAAGCCCCGGACCCGGCGAAAGAACACATCCACAGGTTCAGAGTTGTCCATGGTTGCACGCCGAAGCTCAACAAGCATGAGAGGGACACGAGCAGCAAGAGCATCAGAACGCTGTCTTCGGATATGCAAGAAGATATCCCGAGGAGTGGCAAATCCATGATACACATTGACCATCGCATCCGTCATGTTCGCAAGCATCATAGTGAGACACATGAACTCCTGACGTTCCAGGGGCAGGGCACTAAAACCCAACAGTGCAGGATCTACACGAGACTCACCATGAGAGGCCGAGGGTCCAGCAGCAAGAGGATCAGGCACAGGAGCATACGAGGCACGAACCGACATAAAATACTCGGCAGCAATGCCAGCATCATATGCGCGCTGATCATCTAAGTTCCTAATGAGATCTAAGGAACGCGCAACACTCGCAACGAGCTCGAAATCAGGCCTAACAGGAACAAAACTGAGAGGGACCTTCACATACTGATACCCTCGGAGATCATTGTTCCTACGCCCAATCCCACCAAAGGTAACACCTCCAGGGGAAGGGTAGTTAATCCCTGCCTTCACAGGTCCTAGAAAAGCACGACACTCATGACCCAGCTCAGAGTAAGCCATCACACGCTTAGGGCGACCCTTTCTATCTAGATTAGCCCGAGTGGCTGCCTCATCCAGCCTACCGTACAAAGTGCGATCAAGAGAATCTCCAGCATACTGGGCTTGGCGAATAAGCCGGCAGTCCCGCACAGCCAGCCGCACAGGTGGTGTGCCATCAAGCAGATGTTCTCAGGATATGCCGGACAGCGTTGGATTCATAGACGGCGGAGGGCCAGGCGCAGGTCGCAGATCCACCGGTGGAGGTGGAGGGGGCTCCTGCGAGGTGCCAGCAGCAGATCTGTGGACACTCGTGGCAGCAGCCTCGCGAGCCCGAGTATGGTAAGCACCAAGAGCCCGCTCTGCAGGGTTGCGAGCCTGCTCTGCAAGGTTGAGTAGAGGACCCAAAGGACCAAGAGACGAACTCCGCAGCAAAGACGGCTTGACCACCTCAGGTAGGTCCGGTGGAAGCGGCGCAAGCAGAGCGGCAGGCGGAGGCTTGAAGACCGCAGGAGAAGGTGCCAATTGAGGCTCATACACCGGAGAGACAGTGGAGGTGTGGAAAACCCTAGTAGCAGAAGAGGGAGTGACTCCACCGAAGTCGCCACTTCTGGCACTCTGTAGATCTTCCATACAATCATCAGAGTAATCTTCCTCTGAGTCGTCAGACTTGCCGTAAGCATAGCCATCTTCATGGCTATGGAGAGCAAGGTCTACAGTGTCGTAGGTATAGCGGGCATCAGCGGGTGGAGGCGACCTTGCATACTGGATAATCTGTGTGGAAACACAGCATAGGCGCATCAGAATATCCTCAACCTCAGGTCGGAGACGTTGGACAAAAGGAGAAGGAGACTGAGAAATGGAGGTATTGGAGGGGGGGGTGGCTTCCATGATGGCGGAAGGAGACTCATCTCCGGCAGCAGAGGCCGCTGGCGCGCAATCATCTAGCCAATCAGTGGGAACACGAATCTTAAGAGGAAGAATTCGGTCGCATCCATTACTGATAATGACGCTCTCCATACCGCGCGACCAGGAAATACCATTCTGTGGGGTAAGTTTCTCGAAGCCGGCAGGAGGCCCACGCGGAAGTTGCATTGTAAAGCAGTGGTAGAAGTAATAAGCCCGTAACCTATCAGCTAGAAAGCACTTCGAAGAGTGGAGAGAGATGTATGCAGCGGAGACAGACGCGCCAATATATACACGGAGACAAGAAATAGCGTTACAAGGACAGGCGGACGCCAAAGAACACCAGCGGTGGGAGAGGCGGATGCCTGTAACCTGACTAGACCCTAAGTCAGGAAACTTAAGCCAGGCACCGGCTATACAGAGTGTGTCAGTGAGAGACCGATGACGCAGTCAACAGGAAGCTGTCACCGTGTCATGAAGGATGACACAGTCTACGGGAAGCTGACACAATACAGACAGAAACACTGTCTGGGCCGATAGTTCTAAGGAAGTACATAAGTAGTCACCAAGTCATAAAACGCGTGAGAGCACCGCAATTCATGCTGACAGGAGGGCACCCAGGGGAAGGACCAGGGGCACGGTAAGACAAAGAACGCGACCTCTGTCGAACCACGGAACGCACCCAGGGGTCCCAAGGATCCTAAGAGAGAAAAATATCCACCAAGAAATCATGCCAAAGAACCTCCACGGCAGCTGGACTAGGGCCAGGACGGCGTCCACGTCGGCCTCCAGCATGGGCGATGACCGGCGCTGCGACACCTGGGATCACAGAAGGTGGGGAAGCGTTAGGGCGAAGTCGAGATTTGAGGTATGGGAAAAAGGAGACGAGGATGAAAGTGCAGAAAGTCGCCAATCGCAAGGGCAGAAAATCGCAAATCGCAAGGGCAGAATTCGAAAATTTATCGCTAGGATGCGAAGAGCAGAGCCCAGGCATGTAAAGGTCCTAATATCCCGCCGTCGATGATCAGTCAATCCCAAGTCCCCCCCTCTATCGCTCGACTCACCCGGTTGGGGGGTAAAGGGAGCAGCACCCGTAGTGGTGCTGACCATACCCCCCTGCTTCCTACCACCTCCAGAATCTCCAGGTCCAGACGCGTAGGTCGATCTCCTCTGGCGAATCCTACGGCAGTGCCAGCGATCCGCCAGCTTGATCGAAAAAATTCTCCAGAAGGTAGCACAGAGCCACTAGAGCGCAAGCTCATGCCAGTAGCCGACCGTCGGCTGGGCAGAGCAAAGGGGGTCACAGACAACGTAGACAGGGGAACATCAGCAGGGAGCTTGGTCGGCTTGGCAACCTCCGGGTTCGCAAGCAGAGCCTCAAACACCGTATAAATGTTAGCGACGTCAAGGACGCGAGCAGACGAAGACGGGGAACCTCCACCGATGTCCAGGCTAGTCGCCGACTTGAGTCTGCACGTCACAGTCATCTACGACAGACGGGAGGAGGCGACAGACGGCAGGGGAGCAAAAGGAAGAGAAGATGGAGGAATGATTGGGGGGGGTTACTCCCACGATGGCGGAAGGATCCTCCTCTCCGTTAGCAGAGGCCGCTGGCGTGCAAACATCAAGCCAATTCGTCGTCATTGCAGGACTTTGGAACTTCCAGAATGAAGTCAGAAGCCAAGGAGAGGACGACGAAGAAGATGCATTAAGCAGTGGTACCATGATGAACCCAATGACCTATCAGCCTGAATACATTCCAGAGAGTGGACAGAGATGCTTGCGTGAAGCAGACGCGCCAATCTATACACGGAGACGAGAATAACGTTACAAGCACAGGAGACCCATCAAGTGGCACCAGCGGTGAAAGGGGCGGCAGCCTGTAACCTAACAGGGTACAGGCTATACAGCGCGTGTCAGGGGAACCAGTGACACAGCCTACAGGAAGCTGTCACTGTGTCATGAAGGATGACACAGTCTACGGGAAGCTGGCACAGTACTGTGAGGACCGATAGTTCTAAGGGAGTACATAAGTAGTCACCAAGTCATAAAACGAGTGAGAGCACCGCTATTCATGTTGTTAGAATTACCCTGCAGCCAGCCCACAAGTAGCATATGCATGTTGCATGGAACCCCGGTGGAAACTGTAACTCTTGGTCTTAAGAGTTAACGAAGCACGGGCCACTGGCAGCAAGATGCGAGGCCTTCAGCAAATGCACTGACACAATCGGATCGGTTGCGAGTAGTGAAGGAAGCGATGTAAGGGAATTTGTGTAGCACGGAGATAAGACAAGAACAGGTCAAATTTCAAAAATTACCTAGCACTTTTCCACGCCGAAGAGGGTGCGACGCCGTGATACTAAAAAGAAAGTTGGGAATAAAGCGGGACGTCAACATTTTCTAGGAGTAAGGAAAGAAAGCGGGACGTCACGAGCAACATGACGGGATCAATGAAAGTGAAGCGAGGCGAGGGGATTTGAAGTGGAATGAAGGTTGGCGCGGCTTACTTGCAAGCCAATTGGAGAGGGGTACACACCGCGGGGTACAGGTCAGATCTTCAAAACCAGCCTACGGCGGATTGCTCGCCGCATGGCGATATGTCTTGCAGCTCTGAGAGATTTCGTCTGCAATCCACCTTGGCTACATGTTGGCGGAAATGACACCGTGCCAGAACATAAATCAAATTACTAAAAGCACTGACAGGTCATCGTATCTTCCGGCAGTTCCACAGCAGTTTTAGTGATGTGTGGCACTGATTGAAATCGTCCTGGTTTCGCCCTACAACAGCGCCATTTTCGACACATGCAGCGAAAGCACATCGGTGACTTCGGGTGTCAATTTTTCCGAATGAAAGCTATTCGCCAACATGTAGTTCGCGCTAGTACTTCGTTGCCTAATTGTTCATCCTATCTCGGATTCGGTGGCAGAGCTTCGCAGGTTCGCAAGAATGACCCCTCGAAAAGGTTGCTAACAGACCCTCGAGCGACAGAAAGCTTTATACCCCTTCGCGTATTAAAACTCAGTAGTTAACGTGCGATCGAGGAGATATTGGTTACGCTTCCAAGAATCGTGACCAAGTGAGGCCCAGGTGGGAATGTGTCCTCAAATACAAGAGCAAACGCTTGGCTGCCCCCCAGAGGGGAGCAGTAGGGCGAGCAGAAAACCTGGACAGGTAGCTCACAGCAAAAGAAATATCAGGCCTGGTGCAAGTAGCCAGGTGAAGCAAAGCACCCACAAGAGAGAGGTACTGGCTGTTGGAGACCAGGGGGTCCCCAGGAGGGTCAGTGACGGTGCACTTGGCCATGGGGGCAGCAAACTTGGGCTTGGTAGCAGCAGTAAGCCCAAAGTGCTCCACCAGATCAACAATGTAAGAGTGCTGGGAGAGGTTGGCTTGAACACACCTGCCGTCAGAGTCAAGTGAAACAGCCATGTCCAATGACAGGAACTGAACCGGTACACCCATCTCTTTGACCTCCCAGCCAGCCTTCCTCATAGCTTTGATCAGCAAATCATACCTATCCAGCTCACTAAAAGCACAGATAAAATCATCAACATAGGTCAGGACATAGCTCCACCCACCAATAGAATCCCTCCTAAAATACAGAGCAGGTTCTGCCTTGCACATAGTAAACCCAAGTGCAACCAAAACCCGCTTGACATCCCTAATCCAAGCCCTGGGTGCCTGTTTCAAACCATAAAGGGACTTGATCAGCTTGCACACAAGGGGAACACCGTTAGGACCAAGTACCTAAAAGCCCTCAGGCTGGTGGCAGTACAGGTCCAGACCAGGTTCTAGCTTAGCATTCAGAAATGCAGTCTTGATGTCCAGCTGCCGAACAAACATCTTCCTATGAGTGATGGCAGCAAGGAGCACCCTTAGACCTGCTTTAGAGGAGACGGGGGCATATACGTCATGAAATTCCAGCCCAGGACGCTGCAGAAAACCACGGACCACAAAACGTGCCTTGAAGCGCAGAGAACCATCAACCCCAGCCTTCTTCACAAATAACCACCTGCCAGACAGGATCCTCTGCTTAGGAGGCTGTGGAGTGAGAGCCCAAGTACCATGGGCATGTAGGGACGCCATCTCATCCTTCATAGCAAGCAGCCATTGATCCCTGTCAGGGTTGGTAGGAAGCATGGCAGCTTTATAGGTTAGTTCAGTGGAGGTGGAAATATAAGCTCCCACGTACAAGCAGTGTACTTGTACATGAGCAGCGGGGATATCAGCAGTATCAGCAGTAACCGGTAGTATAGCCCCCAGCGCAGAACTGCTGCCTGGTTGAACAGGGCCGGCCTTATTTGCCTCTATCTCAACGAAGCCTGGGTCGACTGGAACACCCCAGCCATACGCAATATCGGAACCAGACCAATGATCAAGATCATCACTTGCGCTATCGGCAACGGCTACATCGTCACATGGGCTTGACCCGAATAATCCACCAGGGATGGCAGGAGGCGAAGGTATTAACAACACCTGCGAGCCATCCGAGGTGGTCGGGGGTTGGCGACTATTAGGCAATTGACCTGTAACAGGCTCCACTATGATCTGAGACTGCCTTAATCCTAGAGCTTCGCCGACGGAACTTGGCGCAGAGGAGGGCCTGGCGACCCCCTGAGATTCGGGTAAAATCTCATCTGAAAGGACATCGGAATCCCGCCCGCCTGTGCCTTCACACGCAATGCAGCACCATCAGCCCCTGACCTGGGACGCAAGGTCATCCCATGACCAGGGCAGCGGTCGACAATTGGGGTTAGCAAAGGGTCTAAGGAATTAACCGCAGACTCAGGCATGTGTCCGTTGATAGCGGCAGGGATGCGAGAGACGTACGGAGACCCGTCATAGGGAGATAGCCCAGGAATACAGTTATAGCTAAACTGTTCATAGAAAAGTACATCACGACTCTCTACTACCTGGCGCAACTTAGGAACCCAAACAAAATAACCCTTACTCACCAGGGAATACCCAACCAGTCTACCAGATAACGCCCTTTCGTCTAGCTTGTTGCTCTTTTTCCCATTGACTAACGTGACGTAGCAAGGGCAACCAAACACACGCAACAACGACACATCAGGCACGACCCCAAAAAACAGCTCGTAGGGAGTCTTGTCTCCCTGATTGGGCAGCCGATTACGAAGGTAACAAGCAGCTAGGAAGGCATAGGGCCAGAAAGACTTAGCTAGTTTAGACTCCAGGTGGATGCTTCTAGCTACAGACTGCAAGACCCCATTGTACCTCTCCACAGTTGCATTCTGCTGTGCAGTGTATGCCAGCGATAACTCATGCACTGCCCCAACCGATATCAGCCAATCCTCGAACCACTTAACAATAAACTCCTTGGCCCTGTCAGATCTCAGACAATTAAAGGCAAACCCATGCAGCTGATTCATCCATCTGAGGATGATAGTTTGGACTGCTAAGGGAGCTTCATCCCTGGTCCTCAAGCACAATACCTCAGCATAGCCAGAGTATTGGTCTGTGAGGCACAGAATATAAAACTCCCCACGCAGGCCCCTAATATGAACCGGTCCCATGATATCCAAGTGAAGCCGTTGGAGAGGTGCCCGGATCTTAGTTTTGCTTTCTTTAGGAAAAGGGAGACGTTTGCCCTTAGCCTTCTGACAAGCATCACAAGGGATCTTAGCCAGTCTCTGCACTTGACCGAGAGTGAGGGGTAAGTTCTTAACCATACCCTTCTTGACAAGGTTGTGCATGGCATCATAGCCGGGGTGACCCAACCGCCTATGCCACAGCCATGCAGGAGTGGTAGGGATAACAACTCCACCGTCCTCATCAACATCAAGTGCAAACGCTGGATAATCGTCAGCAACTCTGAAACAGCGACGGGTGGTGCTACAAGGCCTACATGCAAACTTGTAAACGCCATCACTGGAGGCAGGGAAAGACCAGAGAACAGAAGAGCCCTGAGTGGCAGTGCAACTAAGACTATCAAAAGAAACCTGGCAGTGGAGAGAATGAGCCACAGCATTTACTGACAGGAGGTTCACCGGACAGTGAGGTATGTAGAGAACATCAGTTAGAGTGATTGATGTTGGTAACCAATCACTACATAACACAATGGATCCCATACCTTCTGACCGTTGAATCACCCCATCACCAAATCGAACTGCAGGACCATTTGCAGAAGCCTTATACACAGTGAACAAAGACTTATCACCTGTGATGGACATTCCAGCTCCAGAGTCCACATGCCAGACACCCTCAGAAAGACTCGGGCTACACACGTTAGAGAACTTCGTAGTGCAAGAGAATAGGACAGAGCGTACCTCCTAGTTCTTGGACATGGCGTACCCGTCAATCTGAGCCTGCAAGGAGGACATCTGCTTACGAGTCAGCGAACCTGGAAGGGCCAAGGCAATGGGCACGGGTTCACTGCCCGGTACACCAGCCTTGGTCTTTCGCAGGTGCGGATGCTTCGTCCAGCAACGTTCCTCCGAGTGGGTCGTTTTGGAAGGACAGGGGCCCCAAGCGCAATCCAGGCGCCTCTTGGTAGCCCCGGAACCCTGAGCACCAGGCCCTTGGCCACGCTGGAAAGCAGCATTGGCAGGGACATGGGGAGGGTCGCGGGACCAACCAGGATGCCTGGGATCCGACTTGGGGAGAGACACATTCAAGAAATCTAACGACCTATATGCTGCAAGACAGGTCCAGTAATCAACAGGCAGCTTCTGATACAGTAACGTACCAAATTGTAGCCGCAGAGAGTCGAAGCGGGGGTGAGTGATGCCCTGAACAATAGTGTACATGGCATGACGCTGAGTCTGTGGATACCCAGCACTGCGGAGGTCAGTGCACAAACCGCGGACCCTGCAAAAGAAATCATCCACAGGCTCAGAATTGTCCATGGACGCACGTTGAAGCTCGACAAGCATGAGAGGGACACGTGTAACGGTACAGAACCCTTCACGGGTACTCTGGCCTTCCAGCAAGGCATACGGGTACACCTTACCCGTAAGCCACGTGACGAACGCACATGATACAGTACCATACCCATGTACTGCCTCATCTCTCACAACGCACCCGTTGCGTACATAGACACGAGCTACTCGGGACGAACCCTTCTACTCCTTCACGAAGACGTTCTTCCCGATCAACTCTACATCCCCTACATAGGTAACACCCTACTGTTCTGCAAGCTTACACATATCGACTACACATAAACATACATCACGTAGACTGTTCCACTAGATTAACCCACCAGGCTGCTGAGTGCATCCTGTGCTGTTACACTGGTAGCGGAGCTGGTTTCGTTCCTTAGGGACCTCACGCATTTACATACGCACGCATACGGATTTTTCTTAGAATTAATCGCACCCGCCAGGACATCCTGTCGACTTTCTGGCATTTTCGGCTCGCTGTTCCTGCTCTTACCTGTAGGATTCGAGTGCACGTAGCGCCTGTTAGGCTCTCGCAGTTAACTGTCCTGTCAGGCTCGACACGCCTTAGGCCGCCTGCGACCTGTCTTGCATGGGCATCTTTTTCTAGCCTGCCGACCCCCGTATGGCCTGCGCTCTCGATTCGTGCATTCACGTCCTGTCCTTTTGGTCATAGCTTCTAAAGCTCCTGTCCCGAGCATCTTGAGCGGGGTTTGATCAATTGAGCAGCAGTGGCTCCATTGGCCACCTAGGCCGTACTTGCTTTAATTAGCGTACCTCACGAGCCTGTCCTGCGACTCTCCCTGCTGCTTCATCATCCTTGTTGCTTTCTGCCTGCACGTTTGCTCATCCTGTCGCGCATTTCGGTTCGTCGTTGTCCTTCCTGGTTTCCCTGTGATTCGTGCCTTGCAGTGCTTTTATCCCTCATCGCATTCTGGACGAACGCGTCATATACAGTTACGCTTGAGGCATTATCAGCTCGTTACGCTCGCAAACTTTACTAGTCCCTGTGACAAGTGAATTTGGGCCTCTTGCAGTTGCGAGTAATTCTCCCTCTCTCGCCCACCACTCATTCCTGTCCAGCCTACTGACTTGTTCTGTTGCTTGTGCAGAATGGCATCCCACAAATCCACCAAGGTATCCGACGACGCGGCTGAACAGCCTACGAATTCAGTTGTCGACACCCATCCTGAAGGGGTGGCGTCTTCTGACACTGAGCCCGACACTGAGCTCGGTGCGACGCTGGATGAGTCCGCATCTGCCGAAGCGCGGCCCTCTGTCTCAGTGGGTACGCTGCAACCGCTGGTTGACGGCCTCAATGGTCTGGCGGCACCCTCGGGTGCCCCGCCCGCTGCCCCGCCTCCGCGCGCGGGCATGGCCCCGACGACGACGCCAACGACGACGCCGCTGGCTCAGCCTTCCGTGGAGGAGCTCAGCGCTCGCTATGAGGCGGACGCGGACCGCAGACGGCACCAGCATATGGGTGACCACCTGATCGCGGTGGATCAAATTCGCCAACTACGCGCGCAGCTTGACCAGGTCACCAGCGCCAACTCGGTCCTTACCGAGCAGTTCATGGCGAGGATATCCGCCAAGGAGGCCGAAGTCACTGACCTCGTGCTACGCCTCGCCGCCTCCGGCGCTGCTATTGATGTCGCATTGGCCAATGGCAATCCTGTCGAGAGGCAAGAGCTGCTAAACAGCCACTACTTCCTCGGAAAGGATCTGAATAAGTGTCGCAAGGCGTTGTCCGCCCTCGAGGCCGCTTCCACTGAGGCCGCGGCGGTCGCCAGGTCCTCATTGGATGTTGTGAACATCGAGCTGGCGACTAAGGAGTCCGAGCTCAGGGCTGCGCAGGGCGACCTTGCTCACTCCCAAGCAGGTGAGCATAATTTGACGCCTGACATTTATCGCACAAACCTGCCTTTCTCGGTTTGCAATCCATTTGATCATATTGAGGACTCACCTTCCCGATTGGTTCCACATCCCAATGTTTTGCCCGTGAATCGCACACTGTTTCCCACCCTACCGACGTCATTGTCTAACTCGCCACGTCTTTCCCCCCATGCAGCGCTCGCCCCCGCTCTCGCTGAGAACGCTCGCTTGACTGAGGTCAATGCGCAGCTGACTCGCGAGAACGTCGCCTATGGTAAACGTCCTGTGGCTTCTCCCGCGGCTGCATCTCCCGCCGCCATCACCATGGCTGATGTCCTGGCCATGATCGCGGCGGACCGAGCTACTGTGGCGCGCAACGAGACGGTGCCGATGGACACTGAGGACCCTGGCGGTTCTTCAAGCGGCGCCCGCAATGTGGGGTGTGGGAACGGCAGGACCGTGGGGCGCAAGCATGCGCTTCCTCAGGCCGCTCGTGAGGACGACACCGCCGCTCAGGAGGCCATCGCTGCGCGCAAGCAGGCATTTCTGCGGGGTCGCGAGATCAAGGCGTCGCCCACGTATGCCAAGGCTGCGAAGTCGGATGGTCTTATCTATTACCACTCCGCTGATCACCCTGTCGCGCCATATGCCGACGCCAAGTTGGCGGTGCATATGAACTCTTACGCAGACAGCCTCCTCCTTGACTGCGATCCGGAGGACATCGTTGCTGCGCTGCAAGCGGTGGATGACCTCCGCGACAGTATGACCCGTTTGTACACGGCGTCCAAGATGCGCAAGCAGAGGTGGATGGAAATGATGCCTTTGAACATCAAGGACATCGCGGACAAGGACGCCGCCCTCAAGGGCATTAAGCTGAAGGCCCACTACCCTGCAGTGGAAGCCAACGACGAGAGGATGGACGAGACTTTGCCTCGTGCACCTGACAGGCAGGTACGGGTTGCGGGAAATTCAGGGTTGTTTGATAAACTAGCTGTCGCTCAGGTAGCCCCGGCGTTTGATCCCGAACCCTTTCGCCTCCCCGACGTTTATGCCCCTTCAGGTGGCCTTACTGGCAAAATGCAACGAGGTTCAATCGCGCGGGGGGGCGCTACCCCTCCCCCGCCGACAGCGTCCACCGCCGCGCCCTTACCACCCGACGGCCCCTTTTCGGTCTCCGACTACTCGTCATCGGACCACGACTTAGCCGATTCCCCAGGTTCGCCCCTCCACGTTCCACCTGGCGACCCGACCCCTAATCGCGCTCCTCGGGCTGCTCGGCCCGAGCCCCCAACGACGCCCGCAGTACCTCATGTGACTTCCCCGGCCGCTGTTCGATCTCGTGCAAAGCGCGCAGCTACGCTGCCCGCTGACACCCCTTTCTCCGACACGACAGGAGCACGATGGCACGCACCTGGCCCCAGAAGGCCCGCCAGGTGAGCCCGGTCCGCTCCCGCCGATCACCCCTCCTTCCGCCAACCGCGCCACTCGTCCCGCTGATCACGACAATGGGTTCGCAAAACGAGTAACTGAAATGCGAAAGGAGCTGCGTCTCATTGAACACAGAAAAGAAAGAACGCTTGTTGCGTGCCCATTAATCGATGGAGAGCCACGCCGAAATGCCCCGTGAATCGCGCATCGCGATCACTGAGGAGCTTCTTTGGGATACCATGATAGCGGATGACACGATTGAGGTATAGGGAAGCGAATTCCTCTGCGTTAATTGTAGTATGGCAAGGTTCGACATGAACCATCTTCGACAGTTTGTCGACGAATACAGCGATGGCGTCATGGCCAGAGGACGTTGGCGGAAGCGCCGTAATGAGGTCTGTGGAGACACATTCCCAGAATTTCTCAGGAATTTCCACGGGAACCATGGTACCGTTAGGCTTTGCGTTTCCGGGCTTGTTTTTTTTGGCACTTATGGCATTGGTGGACGAAGGCAGTTACGTCCGCCGTGACTTTGGCCCAAGTAAAAGTGCGGGTGACCAGCTCCAATGTCTTGGTGCGACCGCAATGGCCCATGTAAACAGGGTCGTGAGCTTCGCGGATAATATCCAGGCGAAGGGCTGCGTCGAGGGGAACACACAAAAACTCGCGTCCGTACTTGTTCTTCTTGAACCAGTAACCGTTCCTGGAAAACTTATCGCGGAGGCGTTTGCAGCCCGGCGTGAAGTTTGAGTCGAGTTTGTATCCAGCCAAAATTCGATCCATGATGGACGAAGAGGAGGGAGTCGACGCAGCGGGCGTATGCCGACTGCGTCGTCTCGTTTCTTTGACTGGAACCGAAGGTACGGGGAGGACCGGAATTGGAAGTCCTCTGTTGTACGTTACTTCATCTCTTGATGGTAGTCAGAATTTGACTACTAAGAATGAAGCTTTTCAAGATTCTTCTGTTAGACGTATTCAAGATCCTCATAAAGGATTTAGCATTATTGTCAAACCAAGCGTACAATACGAAGTACAAACTGCTTTGGCAATTGCTGGTGCTGCACCTAAAGCTAATGTATGGCTTGATACTGATAATCCCAGTGTCAACCACTATGGTGCTGCTATTGGTGGTTATGTTCCAGCTAACACTGGAGTATTTTCTTATAATCCAAACATTTACTCAGTTCAATGTGAGTTTACAATGGAATTTAAGAACCCCAAGTAAAAACAAAAACAAAAAAAGGTATTTTAAATACCACTTACTCTCCCCGCGGTCAGCCCAGGTTCAACTCCTGGGAGAGTAATAAAGGCCATGCGCCTAGCATAAATAAATAACATAACAATCTCTTCATCTAAAGTGAAGGGAGGGTAGGGTTTTCCCACATTGCGGGCGCCGCTTGAAGAACCGCCAGGGTCCTCAGTGTCCATCGGCACCGTCTCGTTGCGCGCCACAGTAGCTCGGTCCGCCGCGATCATGGCCAGGACATCAGCCATGGTGATGGCGGCGGGAGATGCAGCCGCGGGAGAAGCCACAGGGCGTTTACCATAGGCGACGTTCTCGCGAGTCAGCTGCGCATTGACCTCAGTCAAGCGAGCGTTCTCAGCGAGAGCGGGGGCGAGCGCTGCATGGGGGGAAAGACGTGGCGAGTTAGACAATGACGTCGGTAGGGTGGGAAACAGTGTGCGATTCACGGGCAAAACATTGGGATGTGGAACCAATCGGGAAGGTGAGTCCTCAATATGATCAAATGGATTGCAAACCGAGAAAGGCAGGTTTGTGCGATAAATGTCAGGCGTCAAATTATGCTCACCTGCTTGGGAGTGAGCAAGGTCGCCCTGCGCAGCCCTGAGCTCGGACTCCTTAGTCGCCAGCTCGATGTTCACAACATCCAATGAGGACCTGGCGACCGCCGCGGCCTCAGTGGAAGCGGCCTCGAGGGCGGACAACGCCTTGCGACACTTATTCAGATCCTTTCCGAGGAAGTAGTGGCTGTTTAGCAGCTCTTGCCTCTCGACAGGATTGCCATTGGCCAATGCGACATCAGTAGCAGCGCCGGAGGCGGCGAGGCGTAGCACGAGGTCAGTGACTTCGGCCTCCTTGGCGGATATCCTCGCCATGAACTGCTCGGTAAGGACCGAGTTGGCGCTGGTGACCTGGTCAAGCTGCGCGCGTAGTTGGCAAATTTGATCCACCGCGATCAGGTGGTCACCCATATGCTGGTGCCGCCTGCGGTCCGCGTCCGCCTCATAGCGAGCGCTGAGCTCCTCCACGGAAGGCTGAGCCAGCGGCGTCGTCGTTGGCGTCGTCGTCGGGGCCATGCCCGCGCGCGGAGGCGGGGCAGCGGGCGGGGCACCCGAGGGTGCCGCCAGACCATTGAGGCCGTCAACCAGCGGTTGCAGCGTACCCACTGAGACAGAGGGCCGCGCTTCGGCAGATGCGGACTCATCCAGCGTCGCACCGAGCTCAGTGTCGGGCTCAGTGTCAGAAGACGCCACCCCTTCAGGATGGGTGTCGACAACTGAATTCGTAGGCTGTTCAGCCGCGTCGTCGGATACCTTGGTGGATTTGTGGGATGCCATTCTGCACAAGCAACAGAACAAGTCAGTAGGCTGGACAGGAATGAGTGGTGGGCGAGAGAGGGAGAATTACTCGCAACTGCAAGAGGCCCAAATTCACTTGTCACAGGGACTAGTAAAGTTTGCGAGCGTAACGAGCTGATAATGCCTCAAGCGTAACTGTATATGACGCGTTCGTCCAGAATGCGATGAGGGATAAAAGCACTGCAAGGCACGAATCACAGGGAAACCAGGAAGGACAACGACGAACCGAAATGCGCGACAGGATGAGCAAACGTGCAGGCAGAAAGCAACAAGGATGATGAAGCAGCAGGGAGAGTCGCAGGACAGGCTCGTGAGGTACGCTAATTAAAGCAAGTACGGCCTAGGTGGCCAATGGAGCCACTGCTGCTCAATTGATCAAACCCCGCTCAAGATGCTCGGGACAGGAGCTTTAGAAGCTATGACCAAAAGGACAGGACGTGAATGCACGAATCGAGAGCGCAGGCCATACGGGGGTCGGCAGGCTAGAAAACGATGCCCATGCAAGACAGGTCGCAGGCGGCCTAAGGCGTGTCGAGCCTGACAGGACAGTTAACTGCGAGAGCCTAACAGGCGCTACGTGCACTCGAATCCTACAGGTAAGAGCAGGAACAGCAAGCCGAAAATGCCAGAAAGTCGACAGGATGTCCTGGCGGGTGCGATTAATTCGAAGAAAAATCCGTATGCGTGCGTATGTAAATGCGTGAGGTCCCTAAGGAACGAAACCAGCTCCGCTACCAGTGTAACAGCACAGGATGCACTCAGCAGCCTGGTGGGTTAATCTAGTGGAACAGTCTACGTGATGTATGTTTATGTGTAGTCGATATGCGTAAGCTAGCAGAACAGTAGGGTGTTACCTATGTAGGGGATGTAGAGTTGATCGGGAAGAACGTCTTCGTGAAGGAGTAGAAGGGTTCGTCCCGAGTAGCTCGTGTCTATGTACGCAACGGGTGCGTTGTGAGAGATGAGGCAGTACATGGGTATGGTACTGTATCATGTGCGTTCGTCACGTGGCTTACGGGTAAGGTGTACCCGTATGCCTTGCTGGAAGGCCAGAGTACCCGTGAAGGGTTCTGTACCGTTACAAGACCAGCGTCATACGCGCGCTGGTCATCTATGTTCCTAACCTCAGGCAGGGACCGCGCAAAACTCACTACCAGCTCGAAATCAGGCTCTACAGGACAGAGAGGACGGGGAACCTGCAACCACTGGTAACCCTTTAGATCAGCATTCCTACGCCTCACACCGCCAAACGTAACCCCATTAGCAGGAGGATATCTAATCCCCTCCGGAACAGGCCCTAGAAAAGACCGGGACTTGAGACCTAGCTCAGTGAATGCCATCACACGTCGAACACGACCCTTGAGATCAACATTAGCCTGAGTGGCGTGATAATCCATCCTACCGTACAAGATGCCATCCAGAGATCCAAGCTCGGATTGAGCTCGGCGGACAAGACGGAAGTCCCGCAGCAGGAGCACAGGAGGAGGTCCACCAGAGAGCAGATGCTCCCAAGAATCGTGAGACCGCGAAGTCAAGACTGGAGGGGTGGGGGGCCTGGAGGGGGCAGATCCACAGGCGGGGGAGGAGGAGGCTCCATGGAGGGGCCAGCAGCAGAGGTGCGGGAAGCCGTAGCAGCAGCTTCTCGAGCACGAGTGTTGTAGCCAGAAAGACCTCGCTCCAGAGGGTTGGTGGTGGTGAAGGACGCAGAGCGTTGCAGCAAAGACGGCTTGGCCACCTCCGGGTAGACCGGTGGAAGTGGCACAAGCAGAGGTGCATGCAGGGGCGCTAGCGTAAGTGCAGGTGTAGGCAGAGGCGCCGACGGAATAGCAGGCTCAAACACTGGCGAAACAGGAGAAGTCTCAAAGACTCGAGTAGCAGTAGTCGGAGTCGCTCCACCGAAGTCGCCACTCTTAGCACTCTGCAAGTCCTCAGAGTCGGAACGGTTGGCAGCACAGTAGTCCTTGAACTCCTGCTCATCTTCAGTCAGGTAATCGTCAGACTGGCAGCCACCCCAAAACTGGGCAGTTGCCGGCACAGGACCCGAAGCATACTTGATGACTGTGTCTGTACACAGCAAAGATTCATCAGAACGTCCTCAACCTCAACAGAGAGGCGTTGGACAAAAGGAGAAGGAGTCGGAAAGATGGAGGTATGACTGGGGGGGGTGGCTTCCACGATGGCGGAAGGAGACTCCTCTCCGGCAGCAGAGGCCGCTGGCGCGCAATCAGCAAGCCAATCAGTAGGAACCCGAAACTTCGGAGGAAGAATAAGGTCGCAGCCATTGCTAATAATGACGCTGCTCATGCCGCGCGACCAAGAAATCCCATTGTGTTCATTGAGTTTCTCAAAGCCGGCAGGAGGCCCGGCCACGCGGAAGTTGCATTGAAAAGCAGTGGTAGTAATGACGAACCCAGTAACCTATCAGCTAGTAAGCACTCCGAAGAGTGGACAGAGATGTTGCAGCGGAACAGACGCGCCAATCTATACACGGAGACGAGAATAGCATTACAAGCACGGGAGACCCATGAAGGGGCACCAGTGGTGAAAGGGGGCGGCAGCCAGGAGCCTAACAGGGTACAGGCAGACCGGTGACGCAGCCAACAGGAAGCTGTCACGGAGTCACTCAAAGGATGACACAGTCTACGGGAAGCTGTCACTACGGGAAGCTGGCAGAGCCGATAGTTCTAAGGAAGTACGTAAGTAGTCACCAAGTCATAAAACGCGTGAGAGCACCGCAATTCATGCTGACACCCACGTCCTGTTGCATACGCAACCTCAGCCGCTCTCAATCGCCTCCTGACCACTCACATCCTCCCGTTCTCTCCCCAGTTGGCCTCCACCTCCAACTCGCATTCAATTTTCTTCCAGACCTGTTGCTTCGCAAATTTCCACCGCTTTCTCCAAAGTCCTACCCTCCCTTCGCTTAAAACCTCCCGATTTCTCATCTCCCGTTGCAAGCAACCTCCGTCTTCCCATAATTCCGTCCCCCCCCCCCCCCCCCCCCCCCCCCCCCCCCCGTCTGCTCCAATCTCCTTCTCACTCCGGCTGTCATCGCAGCCAGAATGGGGGGGATCTACCACTATGAATTAAACTCGATTCTACTATACCCGATTTTGACTAGTATTTATTTATTACGACCCCATGGTTGTTTTTATTGCATTTGGTCGTATTTTTTTTATACTATAGGGGTAGTAAATGTGAATACGATAGGGGTAGTAAACCATCAGATGGTGTAGTAAACCGTCAAATTTGTACTAACCCTCGTACTAGCCCTAGTATATTACCCTAGTAGATTCGTTACCTAGTAGATTCCGGGGTAAGAATTCTACAAGAATCCGTGTAGAATTATGGGGGAATAATTCTACTAGAATCCGGGTAGAATTATGGGGTAAGAATTATACTAGAATTCTGAAGAATTCTCGGGGAATAAATTGGGCAAATTTGGGGATTCTGGTGAATTTGGGGGGAAATTCAGGGGGATTCTGGTGAATTTGGGGGGAAGTTCAGGGGAATTCTTCGTTTCAGGGCAAAATTCTGGGGCAATAATCTTACTATAATCCGGGTACAATTCATGGGGTCGGGTAGAATTTCCGGCTAGAATTTTGGGTTTTGGGAAATCGTACCTCCCCGGATGGCCTGGTAGGAGCAGTGCTTGCACTGTAGATATATTTAAATAATAAATAATAATATACATAAATAATATAGAATATATATATATATATATATATATGTATAGGTAGGCTCGTGGGGCAACATGGCATGGAACATCTATGTTACAGAATAGGATGGCAATGGATGAACCCTAAATTGAAGAGGATTGTAATAATCGATCAGTTAAAACTAGTGACGACATAGACCCCCAACACCCCATGACTGTAGTGATGACATAGACCCCCAATACCCCATGCATGTCACTTGGGATGACATAGACCCCCAACACCCCATGTCAATAGTGTTGACATAAACCCCCAACACCCCATGACTCTAGTGATGACATAGACCCACAATACTCCATGTCACTAGTGATGACATAGACCCCCAACACCCCATGTCACTAGTGATGACATACACCCCTAGCACCCCATGACACTAGTGATGACATATACCCCCAACACCCCATGACACTAGTGATGACATAAACCCCCAACACCCCATGACTGTAGTGATGACATAGACCCCCAATACCCCATGTCACTAGTGATAACATAGACCCCCAACACCCCATGTCACTAGTGATGACATAAACCCCCAACACCCCATGACACTAGTGATGACATAGACCCCCAACACCCCATGACACTAGTGAGGACATAGACCCCCAACACCCCATGTCACTAGTGATAACATAAGCCCCCAACACCTCATGACTCTAGTGATGACATAGACCCCCAACACCCCATGACACTAGTGTTAACATAGACCCCCATCACCCCATGACAATAGTGACGACATAAACCCCCAGCACCCCATGACACTACTTAGTGATGACACCCGGCACTCCATGTGCAGCATGCCAGCACTCCATCTGCAGCAGCACAAAAAGGAACACAAATTAGTGTCGCTGATAGACAAATGCAAGGGCAGTGACAGTGGCAGACAGAGACAGAGGCAGTGATAGGGGTAGAGAAATAGACAGCAGTAGTGACAGTGACATAGACAGAGGCAGTGACAGATACAGAGCAAGTGACAGAAGCTAGACAATAACATAGACCTAAACCTAGGTGGAGTACGTAAGAGGCGAATACTGATCGTCAATTGAGCGCCCCTCTCCTCCGCCATTTTGTCCAAGGACGGAGTGAAGCATCATGATCTTCAATGGAGATGGCTTCGACATCTGGGATACCTTCGTCGACGACAAGCTTATGCTTCCAACCAGTCCCTCGCTAGGTAACAGAGATCTGTTATTCTTTCATGATAGCCACCGTGCCATGAGCATCATCAATGCGTACCTCTCCCCTGGCATTAGAGGCCTAATGGCAAATATAAGCATAGATGATCCCTTTCGCACGATGCTGTACCTCAGAGTCGGTTTTGCTCCCAAAAGTAATGATGATAGCGATGCAATCGCCCCTACACCTAGACCTAAGAGGATATGTGTCAAGTGCCAAGGCGAAGGCCATCTTCAGGCCGTCTGCCCCACCTACAGGACGATCCTTGCTGCCCCTAGGAAGCCTCCCACCCCTAGGAAAACCCCATTCCCTAGGACGGACCGCTCCTATTCCCACCATTCCAAAGCCGAAATCCACGCCACCGGATTGGTTTGTTCAAATCCAAGCTGATTCCGACCGAAAACTGAGAGAAGTGCACAACCAGCTCAAAGACGTGCAACACCAGCTGCAAGATATGATATGAACCGTTAGCGGGAACATGATAACTGGGTTAGGCAACGCTATCCCGCATCCACAGTCACCAGCCACTATAGCATACCAGATGATCTTGCTGAACGCTTGCATGGGGGGCTACACTCACCCTCACCTGCAGCTGAACCGACATGCTCACTTGATGATCACACTCACCTTCATGAGGGGCTACACTCACCCTCACCTGCAGCTGAATCGACATGCTCACCTGTTGATCACGCTCACCTGCATGAGGGGCTACACTCACCCTCACCTGCAGCTGAACCGACATGCTCACCTGTTGATCACGCTTACCTGCATGAGGGGCGACACTCACCCTCACCTGCAGCTGAACCGACATGCTCACCTGTTGATCACACTCACCTGCATGAGGGGCGACACTCACCCTCACCTGCAGCTGAACTGACATGCTCGCCTGTTGATCACACTCACCTGCATGGGGATCTACACTCACCCTCACCTGCAGTTATTCCTGTACTTGCATCTGATAACATCCCTGCAACACCCTTGTGTATCCCCGCTGCCATCCCCCATAGGAAAGACACACCAGCTCTCCAACTTGCAAGTGCTAATGATGAGTGCAACACTCATGACATGAATCACTTGCATGGGGGGGAATTGCCTGATCATTTTGTCCTCCCTCCTAATGTCTCTGATGACTTGCATGGGGGGGACCTGAACACCCAAGCTAATGAAAGGACAATGGATCCCACATCCACATCCTGCTCTAGTAATGGGGAACCAACATCCACTGAGCACAGCAACACAACCACCACCTGGCATACTGTCAGCCCCACTCCTGACATGATAACCATCATCAGATCACACCACCTTCCACTCACCTCTGCCCTCCAAGGCATTCCCCACCTGCCCTTCATGCGCTACCACCACAGGACATGCAATCAAGTCATCATGCATCCTTGAGGGTATCGGATGAAGGACACACTTGTTAAGGGGAACATGGGGAGGTATATAGCATGGAAAGGGAATGCCCTGATGTACTGACAAGGGGACTGACCTATGCATTGCATGCATATGTGCACCCATGTGTTGAGCCCCTTCTTGCATGCAGATATAAGCATGAGCGATACCCTTGTGAGCTGACTCATATCTGCGTGTAACATAATCCTGGTGCACTGGTGCACAGCCACCTACTGATGTACTGTACTGCACAGATTGAAGTGCTGTACGGAACTAACGTACTGCCCATGTGCTAATGTACTGCTGAACAGAACTGCTGTGCACTGAACTGCAATGCTGTACTGCAGATCCTTTGCATGCAGATCCTAAGCGAGCGATACCCTCGTGTGATGATCTACATGCACCAAACTGCAGTGCTGTACAGCAATAGCGTACTGCCCATGTGCCAATGTACTGCTGTACTGAACTGCTGTGCACTGAACTGCAATGCTGTACTACAGATCCGTTGCATGCAGATCCTAAGCGAGCGATACCCTCGTGTGCTGATCTACATGCACCAACCTGCAGTGCTGTACAGCACTAGCGTACTGCCCATGTACTGCTCCTACAGCCCATAGTGTTGCCTAGGCGATAATACAACTAGCTAACCTGCAGCGATTTGATGATCCCCACCATCTGTTAAACAATTAGTAATGAACACTCTAGGAATTAATTCATGATCTGCCCCGTACTGCCACATGTACTTACCCACGTACAGTTCAAGTTTCTACCCCTTCGATGTTTTCATGCTGACAACATGATGCCTGCCCGTTTCTAATTTAGCACTTCGGTACTTAGCCTTCACTCCCAAATTATGGGGGAGCCTAGCACAGACATCATAAGTTGTATTTCATGCAGCCCTTGCATTCCCTGCAGCATTCATAGTTATGCTTACGTTGATCTGCAATGACCCAGCAGATCCCACCAGCCTCAGCAGTCCCTACTGTTTGTCCTGGGTTGCCGTGTATTACCGGTAATACAAAAAATCAGTTGAGGGAAAAGTGGAATAAAAGCGTCATATATTTATCAAATCGCATGGGATTTTTTACAGCGTCAACTTTAAGAGTAGTAGAACACACATGAATCGTCAAATAAGCTACAGTGGTACATCCACAAGTTTCAATTTGAATTTAAAAATGGTCTTTTTTCAAAAACAAACTGAAAAATCAAATTAAAAACTAAAACATCTGTAGATGTTGTTAGACCCCAACCATAAGCCTCAGACTCTCAGAATCCCTTTAGGGCATTGTTAAGAGGTTGTCCCCACAATCTGGTCAAGTTCAGACTACTGCCTCCCCCTCTTCAAAGGAGATAGTCCAGACTTATCTTTCGCGCGCGTGAACATGGTGTGCTTGCAAAAGCAGTCACTCTCACTGTTTTGGGAGCAGATAGCCTACCCACAATTACATGACACCCACCTGCATGGACACCCACCAACATGCATGTGTGCATTTGTGTTTGTGGGTGATTGGTGTGTATGTGTGGGAAGATAATGGTGCCAATTTGTCATACACCCACTTGCATGGACATCCACCGACATGTACGTGTGTGTCCGTGGGTGGTTCAGACAGTGGTGGGTGAGTGTGGGAAGTTGATGGTGTCAATGTGTCACACACACACGATGTACACGCACCTACATGCATGTGTGTGTATTGTGCCCTTGCATGTGTGTGTGTGTGTCTATGCTTGTGTGTGTGTCCATGCATGTGGGTTTGCATGCGAGACATAGCACATGTGTTTGTGTGAATGTGTTAGGATGCATGATGTCCATGCAAGCAAGTGTGTGTCTTGGTGTGCTTGTGTGTTTAGATGTGTGTGTGTGCGCGTGTAGATTTGTGTGTGTGTGTTGGTGTGTTCGTGTTTGTGTGTGTGTGTGTGTGTGCGTCCATGGAGGGAGATGCATTTGTTTCCCCCTCTCATTAGTGAGCTTCACTATGTCTGACACAGATTTCTTGGGTAAGAACTGAAGGAAAGAAAGACCTTCAACCCTAGGAACATCAGGGTAGGGGAGCACTGGCTGGGTCCACATCCAGGAGCTTGACATGCCTCAGCCTCCCAGGCCCTGGCTCAGAGTAACCAGCAACCATCCTCTGGCAGGACCTCACGCCAGTCATCTTCGGAAATCTTTCTCGCGTCGAATGCTTCGACCTCCTCCTCTAAAGCATCGCTAGATAACTCATTCTACGATATATCGTTGACGTCAAATCCCTCCAGTTCGACCTGGGAGCTCGCCGGGACGAGACTCTTTAGACCAGCCTTGACTTCGCCCCCGATATTGAACGTTACAATGAAGCTCCTGCCTTTACCACGGTGCTTTATGACGCCAGGAAACGTCACAGCGCTTGAGGTCGATGCTATGGGTGCGGCTGATGAACCATCCTGCACAGCTTTGTGCACAGCGTCCGCGAGAACCTCACAAAGATTGCCAGGTTTCCAGTCGTTTCTAGCTAATTGGCCCGCCATAACCGAACTTTGGAGGGTCGGTCCGCGAAAAATTGTAGTTGCGAGCACCCCCTCCCGATTACGGAGGCGAAGATTGCGTACTTCTTAAGCGGTACAAAGCTTGCGAGGGGGTGTTCGTGACTCAACGCGCCCAAAATGTTAATCGAGGCCCAGCGTACTACCCGTAATACACGCGTATTACCCGTAATACACGCCCAGGTGGAACACTACCGTCACTACCGTCACTACATCTTCTTATCCGCTCCTACTCCTCCTGCAGCGACCCTAGCTACCTCGCAGCCCCAAGTAGCTGCTGACACCTTGTAGCTACCCTGCAGCATTCCTAAGTAGTGTTCCCTACAGCTTGATTAATCATGCAGCTTCCTGCAGCTCCTATGCAGTCCATTCTAGACCTTCCCTGACAGATCCAAGATTCAGACTTTTCCCTAGATATTGATTGACTGCATCATGACTGACTGCTTTCTTCCTTTTTAGTTTAGCTCTGAACAGAGACCTTGCCCCACAGGCTAATCTTGAATCATTCCCTGCAGCTTCCCTGCAGCCCCTAGTAGTATGCCCTGCAGCCTCCTCGCAGCTCCTAGGAGTTCACCCCAGCACCCCCCTGACAGGCCCGAACCCGATCCCGCAGACCTTTCCTTGATATTGATTGATTGCACCATGACTGACTGCTCTCTTCTATCCAGCTAAAGTCTGTACCTCCATGGCACCCCTTTAAGCTGCCCAGCCTAGATTAGTGATTCAGAGTTCTTTAGATATGATAACCAGGGTAATTCAAAGCGCGCGCTTTTGCGCTTTTGAGCGCTGACTTTTTGACCCCCTCTGCGCTTTAAGCGCAGTTTTTTGCAACCCCCTGTGGGTGCAGCAAGCAATTTTTGCGCTTTTTGCACTACAAAGCGCAGTTTTTTTGTTTTCAAGTGCTAAAAGCGCTGGCGAATTTGGCCATTTGAAGTACCCTGATGATAACCACCTTTGCTGAGCCAGCCTGCCTTGCCACAGCCGGTATAATTGTATCATTGACTTCTTGACAAGCCTGATGAGTTACAAATTTATTGTACCTGCATAATAGTTTTTAATTGTCACTCTAGTTTTTTAACTCCTCTAATTCCTGGAATTCTTTAGTATGAAGAATACTAGGAATTGGGGGGGATGTTGTTCACCGGGTTTTCCCGGTTCACCTAGAGTGACTTAAAAGTGCACAGGTCTCCAGCCCTGTAGCACTGTACTGCGATGCCGCTGCATGCCAGCTATGGCACGGACTCTGATGCCGGTACCCTAAGGTGCCGCGCCATCTCAGTACTTCCTCCTAGCGCATTGATTGAATGCTTTATCTAACTGTAAAGATCTTATCCTTACTGACTTCCCCTCGTCTCTGTGCTCTGCACATAACTCCGGAAACTCACAGCTACTATTTACAATGATGAGATAGCAGGGAAGAAGGACTTGCCTGCATTAGTAGAGATTGGTTAGAGATCGATGGCGGCACGAAGGCCTGCTACTATTTACAATGATGAGATAGCAGGGAAGAAGGACTTGCCTGCATTAGTAGAGATTGGTTAGAGATGGCGGCACGAGGGCCTGCTACTATTTACAATGATGAGATAGCAGGGAAGAAGGACTTGCCTGCATTAGTAGAGATTGGTTAGAGATGGCGGCACGAGGGCCTGCTACTATTTACAATGATGAGATAGCAGGGGAGAAGATCTCCCTGCCTAAGTAGCGACAAGAGATGGCGGCATGGGCCCATTCCCCGCCAATATATAACGGACCTGGCTGGTGGTTGGTCACCACCAGCGGCTGGCCAGCGGCCCAGGGTAGATAGCCTGGCCGGGCATACGTGTAACCGAGGTTAATATGGTACGACCAGTAAGGCGTAGCATAACATCACCCCAAAAACCTGGTACTCTTATATGTAAGAGTACCAGGGTTTCTACATAAACTAACCCAGGTTAACTAAAATAATATAATACTTAATGTTCGCCCAAGGCGGTAACAACGAACAGTAAACCACATGTTGAATATATCAACATTAAGGAATCTAGAAGTCCAGGTCTGAAGGTAGTTTCAAATGGCAGCAAGAGATCAAAATCCAGGGTGGGGTTCAGGTAGAAATACAAACACATATTCTGGTCATCTGAGTATTGTCTCTAGCTTTAGCCATGACCTATCCATGTTGTTTCTAGAGAGGGTTTATCTCTCTTGAGTTGTACTTCCAGCAACTACAAGAATCCATCAAATCTGCAGGGGTAAACCATAGGGACAGGGCGACGCATGACGAGCAAATGTGTAGTCCATGGGACCCTAGGTCATGCCTAGATTATCACAATAAAACACACGGGGTCCACAGCTCTCAGCAACCACGAGCCTAAGGTCCAATCCATATAGGCGCAGATACATGTCTAATTCACTCCAGGCGGCAGTGGGCAGCAAGTATCATCCAGCTTCAAGCAGTCCTATGATCATATGCATGACCAGGGGGCGGCAGCGTAACCACATGTGCTAGGCTGAGGAGGTGCACTAGAAGGGGTGGGGAAGCCATAGGCTGGGCTTGGGACACCACATGTCATCTAGGGGGGAGCTGGGTAGGTCAACTTAGGAGTTGCTAGGAAGCTGCTGAGATTAGGTCATCATCAAGACGTGCAGGTCAAGGTCTACATTCTCATGATCCCCCCTATTTGGGAGTTATGTAAATCACAAATCGGCAGAATGCCGAAAAACGTGCAGAACTAAACAAATGCAAGACATCAGTTATGTCCTTACATATGCACACATACAAGACACTACACGCAGCACGTGTTCTCACTCATCCATGTCATGACACAGATTTAAATCAGTCAGGAGGGTATCGCTCCTGCAAAGGATCAGTGCATGTACATATGTACATCTGTATGTCAGTACAAGTACAGTGCATCAGTGTATATACAATGCATCAGTACAACAGTGCACGACAGTACATGGGCATGTACATCAGTACATACATACATTAGTGCATATACCATACATCTGTGCATGTACAGTACGTTAGTGAATTGTGCAGTACTGTACATGGGATCAGGTCAGACCAGATCACATGCACAGTGATTGGTAGTACATCATTAGTGTATGGGCATCGAAGCATGTTGAGTGTACATACAATCAGCGGTCCTGCAATTCATACAGATCCTTAGTGCAGATCAGACCATGTCAACAGATCAAATACATAAGAGTGGTACATCAATGAGATCACATTATGCAGATCATTTCACCCAAGTCAGTGCATCAACACAGATCAAGACACCCCCAGGCTAGTGACTTTTAATATGCAAATTGCCAAAAATCACTAGGCTAGGATAACGTGTTTAAGTATGTTATTACCCTAAATTAAAACTTTAATCCTCTCAGTACAGTGTATGACGCAGCTGGTGGAGTCAAAGTACAAAACGCATTGAATGCAGGATTTGAAATTGACAGCACCAAGGGATTTACTGCAGGGTCAGAATCCCAATCATTACAGATCCTTATACAGGCCCTGGACTGCTTAGTGGCACCGTAATTTATCATCCCTTTTTTTCTTCTTCTTGTGACTTCTCATTTGTTAGCTTCTTACCTCCGCCACTGTAAGTGGTTGAGATCTGGGTCCGGCTCTAAGGGGTTTAATACCTACGCCACCAAAACGGTGGTTGGGAGTTTGGTTTGTTTGTCCTCGACACACCCCTGATGTAATGGGGTTTTTTGCTTTGTGGGTGCTTTTTCTTTTTGTTTAAAGCACAGAGTCTCATACACCCTCGCGGTGTCAAGTAGACTTTAACATGTAATGTAATGTAATGTAATGTAACAGGGCAATGAAACAATTCTGATGGTGAGGGTCATAACTGGCAGGGTAGCCAAGAAAAGAGAAAGTGCTGGACCACCATGGGGATCGCATGGTCTGTACAGGGAACCAGTAAGGCATGCTTAGGCATTCAGATCAGGGGTTGCGTGAGAGGAGAGTTCGGTACATGGTGAGAGAGAGAGAGGGTTCGTTACATAAACTCAGCAAATCACTGCCGAGACTGGACAGCAGCACAGCCTGCCGACCATCCAATTTTATAACACGTTAGCACGAGGGTTTGGAAGGCACCCCCACAAACCTGAGAACAAACTAGGTCAAGACCAAAAAAAGGAAAGAAACTAGATGCGGAAAAAAGAGCGGAAAGGGGAGCGTGAAGGTGGGTGCGTGCGCAGGGATGGAAGTCGCAACTAGTGGATTTAAAGCCTATGGCAACGACGCAGATCCGTGCGCTATGGTTTAGCGTTGTAGCTCTGTGATTACGTGGGATGGGTGCAGGGTAGTCCAAGACGCACGTCCTTGCGTCCCAGGACGCAACATGGGGAGGGCCGTTGCGTCCCAGGACGCAACATTGGCAGGGTCGGTTGCGTCCCGGACGCAGCCTCATAGATTGGTTGCGTCCGGGACGCAGGTTTTGAAAGTTGGTTGCGTCTCACTTCATTACCCTGCGTTCTCATGCGTCCCAATGCGCCCCAGTGCGTCTGATGCGTCCGACTCGAGAGTGTCTCAGTGGGTGGTGCAGGACGCAAAGGACTCTCTCAGCCACATAATTTGAATGGACTCGAACCTAAAAATCCCCCACATGCCCCCAGGCCCTGAGTAGATGAGCGGGGTTCAAACAGCACCCTAGTCTAAAGTCTATAATTTTTTTATGTGATCGATTTATTCTGGTCTGGTCGATCTCTCCAAAAATATTCGAACCGTCAAAATGCAATCTCGCAGCACGCCCAATGCTCCGACCTAGCAGCGAAGGCTGGATGATTTTTTTGTTGCCAAGCCCGCTGCTGCTGCTGCTGCTGCTGCTGCTGCTGCTGCCGCTGCTGGGACGCATCAAGCATGGAGAAAAATTGAGACGCAGTGGGACGCAGTGGGACGCATCAAGCATGGAGAAAAATTGGGACGCAGTGGGACGCAGTGGGACGCATCAAGCTGCTGTTGCTGTGGGAGGGGGAAAGAGGAATTTTTGGGACGCAACTTTCAAACTATACTGCGTCCCAGGACGCAACCTACGAAATCGGCTGCGTCCCTGGACGCAACCTACCCATTTGGGTGCGTCCCAGGAAGCAACTCCTGGGGTCCGTTTGGACAACCCTGGATGGGTGTGTGTAGACATAAAACATAACATAACAATCTACGTTACATATTTCAAACAATCAAGTTGTTGGCAATTGCAATTAGCAAATGTATCCCGCTTTGTTTCACCTTGGCAAACCCACGTGGACAACTTTGTAATATTTTTTGGGCCGTCAAGCTTTATATCGCCCGGTATTTATTTTACCGTGTACCTACGATATGTCGTACGGTAATAAAGTTCCAGCGCATGGTATTTTTGGGATTACCGTACAATATATCGTGTTTACAGTACGATATCTTATGTCTAACCACATCCTGTGGTCCTGTGGTCTACGAATATTTCTGACCCCCAGTAGGTCGGCGGTTCGATTCTCGTCAGGAGCACCTGAGTCTGGGCCAGGGAATTTAGTACACCGCCTTAATCCGTACGATATATAACGATATATCGTACGGTAATAGACCACGATAGTACCGTGTTTATCTATCTCCCTCAGCATTTGTTCATGTGACTTGACTTTAAGTGTATGGACGTGTAAATGATATTTCCTGTTATCTCCCCTTGGTCTTATACTGATTTCCCCAAAAAAGGGTATAAAAATATCGTACGGTATCGATACCGTACGGTACATCACGATATATTGTACGGTAACTGTAAATACCGTACGGTATTGACAGCCCTAAATAGTTTCCAACATTCAACAACAAATGTAACGATCATAGACAAACCCAGAAGACATCGTGAACCATACCCCACCCCCAGGGCCGATCTCCAGGGGACCCGCCAGGGCACCCTACTATTTTGACTATGGGTCGTTATGCCAGCTTGTAAGGGCTGGAAATGCCCTGGTATGATACTCGAGTAGGTCAAATCACCCATTTCGGGTGACCGTCTCAACTTCTCAACCCAATCCACCTAGGTAGAATATGCTGGGAGGCAGGGTTGTTCAGGAGCACCCCCAGCTCTCCTTCCTGAAACATAACCAATTTGATAGCCTCCTTCCTAAGACGCAATCAACTTCATAGCCTGCGTCCTCAGACGGAACCGACCAGCACAGCCTGTCATAACCCGCAACTGCGACGCAATCAACCCACTGAAGCTGCGTCTGCGACGGAACGGACCCTCCCCACGTTGCGCCTCAGGACGCAACGGACACTCTGACGTTCCGTCTGCGATGGAGGGCGCAGCATCCTGAACAACCCTGCTGGGAGGGTGCAAACGACTAAACGAGTATCCTGCAAAAGATATTGCGTGTATACCCTGTATGTGCGAGACTCCTGAAACACGAGATTTGTGCACATTTGGGGCTATTTGGGGGCAAAATTTATTTGTGCACATTTGGGGCTATTTGGGGGCAAAATATTTGATCATATATGATACCTGCCTTTTCTAGTCAGTACAGTAATCCAAAAATTCCAAATACGGACCTTTCAATTTTTTTACCAGCGTTGAACATTGTGGCAGTCTCTGTAGCTCAGTATGCTTTAGTGGCAACATGTGTTTTCGAGTATAGAATACGATTTGGGTTGGAATAAGTGGGAAATACCCTGGAAATACCGGTAGTAACTTGTTTGCTCGATTTGCGACTTTTTAGCCATGTTGAGGCCAAAGTCTGGAAGTGTAGAATCAATCGTAACCGGGACATTTTTTGCAATAATTCACCACGGCGTTGTTAACTAACGATCTACCAAACAAGTCCCGGTTACTGTTGTTTCTAAACCGGTCTAGAGACATGCCAAAACATGTAGATCTGGCCCAGATCTGCTCCTAGCTACCCCCCCCACCCCCCACCCCACCCACACACACACTCTCTCCCCCCCGCACACAGTTACCAGTTGTCGTATTACTAGGTTCGTCATAACTCCGTTAAGCAATTCATATTATTATATTAAGTGGAGGTGAACACACTATGCAGCTGTAACTAGCATTGAGCCCGTCTTACCAACGGTGCCCCTGTGGCCACCTGGGCGACAGGTCAGCAAGATATCGAGATCCATTCCGGCTACAGCTCGGCAAAGCCCTAAGGAAAGGGGCTGAACACGCGCCAGACACGCGCT
This sequence comes from Chlamydomonas sp. ICE-L, assembly GCA_013435795.1. NCBI lineage: Eukaryota > Viridiplantae > Chlorophyta > Chlorophyceae > Chlamydomonadales > Chlamydomonadaceae > Chlamydomonas > Chlamydomonas sp. ICE-L. Next base: position 758,951 of record JACBWV010000909.1, on the reverse strand, counting down.
AAACCCTGCACAGCGCGCTATTATATATATGACTAGCATTTGAGCCCGTCGTGCTGACGGGAAGACCCCCGTGGCCACCTGGGCGACAGGTCAGCAAGATATGGAACCAAAGCCCCAAGTGGCTAAGTCAAAAGGGGCTGAACACGCGCCGGGCACGCGCCAAACCCTACATAGACATGGAACTTTATATATAGAGATTATATTAATTGAAGGTGAACATACTATGCAGCTCGTGGTCCGTGAGACGATGAGTGCCAGGGTACTACAAAGCGCGCACTTTCGCTTTTTCAGCCCCACTGCGCGAATTGCGCAGTTTTTTCAACTCCCTATGGGCGCAGCGCACAGTTTGTGTGCTTTTTGCACTACAAAGCGCTGACCAATTTGACGTTTGTGCGCTTTAAGTGCTGATCAATTTGACAAAATGTAGTGCCTTGGTGAGTGTGTGCTGCATACGACGATGATTGATTATCCTTATCCGAGGTTGGGCAAGTTCCATGAGCGTGATCGGCCACCCCTGGAGGCCTGGACTATAACAACATATGCGGTATGTATTTGATGCTTCACAATTGTAATCCGCTTAGTACCGCATGCTCCATTATCTGCCTAGGGAAAGAAGCCACACTGGGGGTGGAATTGGAGGTTGGGAGGAATTGGATGGTAAGGACGGGTGGGGAGCCCAGAGATGGCTGAAATACAGCGTAACGATCCACTTCACTTGTTAAATGGCATTACAGCAAGCTTGGGAAGACTAGAGGACCCGTGTTACACCCTTAGTGTCGGTAAGCAGCGCAACGTGTGAATAAATACGCGTGAATAAATACGCATCTGTACAGACATAAAACTGCATAGAAGTTGGATGTGAAGCCTAGAAAAAAACAAATACTCCTAGTCCATTGTTGGGGGCTACACACAATCAGATACGCTATACGCATGTACACAATGGGCAGGTACGCAATACGCATGTACACAATACGCAAGTACACAATATGCAGGTACACAATGAGCATGTACGCCAAACGCATGTACGCAATATGCAGGTACGCAATATGCAGGTACACAATGAGCAGGTACGCAATACGCAGGTACGCAATATGCAGGTACGCAATACGCAGGTACGCCAAGAACCAACCTCCGATGCTCATGGAATCATGGAGTGATGGAGTGATGGGCATCCACTCAGTGTGTGCTAACTGCCTGTGTTAGTGCACATCATGCTGGACAAGGATGACAAAGACGACAAGAAACAACCTCGGACACTCATGGATCATGGAGTGATGGAGTCATGGGCATCCACACTGTGTGTGCAGTGCCTCAGTGTGAGTGCACGTTGTCCTGAACAATGGTGATAGAGACAACAAGATCCAACCTCAGTCGTTCATGGATCATGTAATCATGGAGTGATGGAGTGATGGGCATCCACACAGTGTGTGCACAGTCCCCTCTATGTGTTGGTGCTTATCATGCTGAACAAGGATGACAAAGACAACGAGAACCAACCTCAGTCGCTCATGCATCATGGCTCATGGCAAGATGGGCATCCACACTGTGTGTGCACACTGCCTGTGTTATTGCACATCGTCCTGGACAAGGGTCACAAAGACGACAAGAAACTGCGTCCATTGATCATGGAATCATGGAGCAATGGGTCGTGGAGTGACGGGGATCTACATTGCGTGTGCAGAGTGCCTCAATGTGCTGGTGCACTTTGTCCTTAACAAGGGTGACAAAGACGACAAAAAACAACCTAAGTCGCTCATGTATGAGGGGTTATGGGGAGATGGCATCCACACTGGGTTTGCACAGTGCCTCAATGAGTTGGTGGGGTCTCAATGTGTGAGTGGGTGGGTGGGAGTGGGAGTGGCTGGGGTTTCGTAGCACGTGGTGGTGAAGTGAAGAGGGGTGTGCACAGTGCCTCAATGTATTGGTGGGGCCTCAATGTGTGAGTGGGTGGGTGGGAGTGGGAGTGGGTGGGGTTTCGTAGCACGTGGTGGTGAAGTGAAGAGGGGTGTGCACAGTGCCTCAATGTGTTGGTGAGGCCTCAATGTGTGAGTGGGTGGGTGGGAGTGGGAGTGGGTGGGGTTTCGTAGCACGTGGTGGTGAAGTGAAGAGGGGTGTGCACAGTGCCTCAATGTGTTGGTGGGGTCTCAATGTGTGAGTGGGTGGGTGGGAGTGGGAGTGGGTGGGGTTTCGCAGCACATGGTGGCGAAGTGAGGAGGGTTGTGCACAGTGCCTCAATGTGTTAGTGCACATTATTCTCAAGATAACACCTACATGTTTAACCAATGAGGCACATACACAGGTGCTTATAACAATTCAGGGGATGAACTGGACAAACGTTTCGCACTTAATCGAGAATTGTCGAGAATTCCGGGCCAAATTGTCGAGAATTCTCGGATTTCCAGGCCAAAATTCTCGATGACGTACTAAGCACAAGTTCTCGCGGAAATGTGTTGTCCAGTTCATCCCCTGAATTGCTATAACACCCTGAACACCTGTTGAACAACCTGAACAGGGTGCAGGCTATCGCAGGGTAGGGGTGGTGGTATTGCTTGATAGGTGCAATAACCCTCCCTACATCCAGCAATAAAGCAACTATTAAATGGATGGTGCTGGCAAGGTCGAGGGAGCTAAAGTTAAGATAATGATAACGCCTGGTGGGGCGTGGTGTTAAGGGAGCCCGTTGTAAGCGGGTGGGGAGCGGTCTCCTACCTCAACTGGGCAAGCTACCATCGCGGTTGACAACGACCTGCAACGCCAAGAGCGACCGAAGGGGGAGTCAAACCCCCGACTCTTCATTCTTAAAGGGATTTTGTCTACCAAGACCAATGTATATCACTGAAAGAGGCTGAGCGAAAGTTAATCTCCTTTCAAGGAAAGGTGTCGGGCTCTCTGAGTCAGCCTGTAAGCTACACAGCTACACAGCTACTCAGCTAGGTCAGCCCTTAAGCTACACAGCTACTCAGCTAGGTCAGCCCTTAAGCTACACAGCTACACAGCTACTCAGCTAGGTCAGCCCTTAAGCTACACAGCTACACAGCTACTCAGCTAGGTCAGCCCTTAAGCTACACAGCTACACAGCTAATCTGCTGAGTCAGCCCGTAAGCTACATAGCTACACAGCTACTCAGCTGAGTCAGATATCACAGAATCAGATATCGCAGAATCAGATATTGCAGAATCAGATCACAGAATCAGATATCGCAGAATCAGATCAAGATAACGGATTCCTGTCGGTCTTACCACAACTCCATCTCAGAACTAACAATGCCTGTGTTAGTGGGGTCACCCTAAGGGTGGTGGTATTGCTTGATGGGTGCAATACGTTTTCTAAATGCTTTTTCTTTTTAGCCCTTTCTGTCACTTTTGGGCAAGTCCCTTTAGCCTATTTTGCCTACCCCTGAAGTGTAAAATAGATACATACAAACATCATATGGCCACAATACCCCTCCCTACCTCCAGCTAAACAGCGGCTATTAATTGCCCCCCTAATTAAGTTCAGTTATACATGGAAGTGTGAGAACTCCTACTAAAAGTTTATTGGGGCCCTGCTTGCAATCAGGGGGTCAGGGGGGGTCCTAGGGGGACCTGTTTGCAGGTCAGGGAGGTCCGGCTTGTTGGTCAGGGGGGGGGGTCTGCTTGTGGTAAGGGGGCCAGGGGGCCCTGCTTGCAATCAGGGGGTCAGGGGGGGTCCTAGGGGGACCTGCTTGCAGGTCAGGGGGGGGGTCTGCTTGTCGTAAGGGGGTCAGGGGGCCCTGCTTGCAATCAGGGGGTCAGGGGGGGTCCTAGGGGGACCTGCTTGCAGGTGAGGAAGGTCCGGCTTGTTGGTCAGGGGGGGGTCTGCTTGTGGTAAGGGGGTCAGGGGGCCCTGCTTGCAATCAGGGGGTCAGGGGGGGTCCTAGGGGGACCTGTTTGCAGGTCAGGGGGAGGTCTGCTTTTGGTCAGGGGGGGTCCTAGGGGGCAATCAGGGAGTCAGGGGTGGTCCTAGGGGGTCTTGCTTGCAGGTCAGGGGGGGGTCTGCTTGCGGTCAGCTGGCCAGGGCGAGCTGTCTGCCAGGTCCCGGCTCAAAGCATCTAAATTCCCCAGGGTGGTGAGGCCCCCCCCCGCAGCCCCAGCGTCTGCCCCCCCCTGGCTCTGCGTTGCGCTAAGGAGGGCGGTCAGAGAGTCCTCCTCTTCCAGCGAAGGAATCAGCTGAGCGGCTGACATAGACGTCGCCGAGGGAGATGCTCCAGAGGTAACTGAGGGGGAGGCTTCGGTGGTAGAGGTGGCAGCGAGGGGTGCTCTGGTTGATGTCAATGCGGGAGATGCTCTAGTGGTAGATGTCGATGCGGGTGATGCTCCAGGGGTAGATGTCGATGCGGGTGATGCTCTAGTGGTAGATGTCGATGCGGGTGATGCTCCAGGGGTAGATGTCGATGCGGGTGATGCTCTAGTGGTAGATGTCGATGCGGGTGATGCTCCAGGGGTAGATGTCGCTGCGGGTGATGCTCCAGTGGTGGATGCTGCTAAGGGGGGCGCCCCAGAGGTCGCTGAGGGAGATGCTCTGGTGGTCGAGGTAACTGCGGGGAGCGCAACGATGGTTGATGTCCCTGCAGGGAGAGCTACAGTGGTAGTACTCTCCCGACGAGCCGCCTCGAGGTAGGTCCCCAGCCCCAGGTCCACATCTCTCGTGGTGAGCAGGGAGTCGGTGGCGTCTAATCTGTGAGAGTCCATGGGCTGTTGGTTAGCCTGGCTGGACCTGGGGGTGCCCACAGGCTGTTGTTGGTTAGTCTGGCTGGGAGCCCGTCGGCCGCTCATCATGCGACGCGAGGGAACACTGGCCTCGGCATCCCCGAGGTTGCTTACCGACCGAACAGAGCCCTCTCTGGATAAGGGGGGAGCCAGGTGAGAGGCGGCTTCTGCCCGACGCATGCCGACGCCTCCCCCATCAGCAGCACTGTCGAAATCATTGGCGCCGCTGCTGCCGGAGATCTCGCTGCCATTGGTCCCAGTGGAGCCTCTCGACTCCGGTCTCGGAGTCAGCTCCGGTCTCGACTCCGGTCTCGGAGCCAGCCGCAGCATGGGGATCACTGGGGAGCCTCCCCTGCCAATGCCACCACCACCACTCCCTCCCCCGCCACCCGCACTTGACCCTGCAGCTGCTGCCCCCTCCCCGCCCCCGCCCCTGCCGCCGGCCATGCCCGCAGGGGAGGCGAACCCACTCACAGGGGGCACGGCCGCCAGTGCCTGTGCAGCCAGGCCCGGCTGTGCTCCAAACCTCTGCTCGTCGCCAGACGAATCTGAGTTCCGAGCAGCAGCATCTGGCACAGAGCCCTGCGCCATCCCCATAGAGGCCATCGCCATCTGGACCATCTGCGAGGGCTGTGTGTGCGTGTGTGTGTGTGTTGGTGGGGTGGGATAGGGGTGTGTGTGGGGTGGGGTGGGGTGGGGTAGGTGGGTGTGTGGTTAGGGTGGGGGTGGGGTAGGGGTGGTGGGGGCGGGTGGGAGGCCATCGCCATCTGGACCATCTGCGAGGGGCTGCATCACATCACGGGGCGGAGGTGGGTGGGTGGGTGTGGGGTAGGGGTGGGGTGGGTGGGTGTGGGGTAGGGGTGGGTGGGTGGGTGGGTGGGTGTGGGGGCAGGGGTGGGTGGGTGGGTGTGGGGGTAGGGATGGGTGGGTGGGTGTGGGGTAGGGTTGGGTGGGTGGGGAATAGGGTAGGGTAGGGGTGGATAGGTGGGTGTGGGGTAGGTGGGTGGGTGGGGAATAGGGTAGGGGTAGGGGTGGGGTGGGTGGGGTGTGGGTAGGGGGTGGGTGGGTGGGTATGGGGTAAGGGTGGGTGGGTGGGGAATAGGGTAGGGGTGGGCCGGTGTGGGGTAAGGGTGGGGGTTGGGGTAGGGTTGGGGTAGGGTGGCGGTGGGTGGTGGAAGGCCATGCCATCTGGACCATCTGCGAGGGCTGCATCACATCACATGGGGGCAGTGTGGGGTGGGTGGGGGGGCAGTGTGGGGTAGGGGTGTGTTTGGTAGGGGTGGGTGGGTGTTTGGTAGGGGTGGGTGGGTATGGGGTAGGGGTGTTCGTGGGGTAGGGGTGTGTGTGTGTGCGGTGGGAGGCCATGGCCATCTGGACCATCTGCGAGGGCTGCATCACATGGGGGCAGTGTGGGGTGGGTGGGGGGGCAGTGTGGGGTGGGTGAAGGGGCAGTGTGTGGTGGGTGGGTGTGTGGGTTGTAGGGGTGGGTGTGTGGGTTGGGGGGGCAGTGTGGGGTGGGTGGGTAGGGGGTAGGGGTGGGAAAAAAGGGGTGTGTGCCTACCTGCATGACCACCGAGGCGCGGCGATTTACAAAACCCAAGCCACCCACTCAAACCCAACTACCAACCCAACCCCACCAACCCCAGTCAAATCAAAACCCACCGACCCCTAAACAACCAACCCCACCCAAACCCACAGAAAAGTGGGTGGTGTGGGCCTACTAGCATTACCACCAAGGTGTGGCGATTTACAAAACCCACCCCACCAACCCCACCCCACCAACCAATCCCACCAAACCCAAACCCACCGACCCCGAAACAACCAACCCCACCCAAACCCACAGAAAAAAGGGTGGTGTGGGCCTACTAGCATTACCACCAAGGTGTGGCGATTTACAAAAACCACCGCACCAACCCCAACCCACCAACCAACCCCACCAAATCCAAACCCACTGACCCCGAAACAACCAACCCCACCCAAACCCACAGAAAAAAGGGTGGTGTGGGCCTACTAGCATTACCACCAAGGTGTGGCGATTTACAAAACCCACCGCACCAACCCCAACCCAACCCTACCAACCCCAGTCAAATCAAAACCCACCGACCCCGAAACAACCAACCCCACCCAAACCCACAGAAAAAGGGTGGTGTGGGCCTACTAGCATTACCACCAAGGTTTGGCGATTTACAAAACCCACCCCACCAACCCCACCCCACCAACCAACCCACCAACCAATCCCACCAAACCCAAACCCACCGACCCCGAAACAACCAACCCCACCCAAACCCACAGAAAAAAGGGTGGTGTGGGCCTACTAGCATTACCACCAAGGTGTGGCGATTTACAAAAACCACCCCACCAACCCCAACCCACCAACCAATCCCACCGACCCCGAAACAACCAACCCCACCCAAACCCACAGAAAAAAGGGTGGTGTGGGCCTACCAGCATGACCACCAAGGTAAGGCGATTTATAAAACCCACCGCACCAACCCCAACCCACCAACCAATCCCACCAAACCCAAACCCACTGACCCTGAAACAACCAACCCAACACAAACTCACAGAAAAAGGTGGTGAGGGCCAACATGCATGAACACGGAGCCACGGCAATTTAAAACCCCCCACCCCAAACCCCACACCCCAAACCCACTAACTCCAACCCCACCCAAACCCACAGGACCGCAGAAAAAAAGGTGGTGTGGGCCTACGTGCATGACCACGGAGGCGAGGCGATGTGCAAACCCACCCCACCAACCCCACCCAAATCCAATGCCACCGAACCCCACAGAAAAGAGGGTGGTGTGGGCCTACCTGCATGACGATAGAGGCACGGCAATTTAAAAACCCACCCCACCAACCTCACACAAACCCACCCCAGCCAACCCCAACCCACCCAAATCCAAACCCACCGACCCGGAAACCACCAAACCCACCCAACCCCACAGGACAGCAGAAAACAGGGTGGTGTGAGCCTACCTGCATGACGATAGAGGCGAGGCAAGGTACAACCCCCACCCCAAACCCACCACCCCAAACCCACTAACCCCAAACCCACCCAAATCCGAAGCCGACGAACCCCTTATAAAAAATAGTGGTGTGGGCCTACCTGCATGACGATAGAGGCACGGCGTTGGCGGCCTCTGCCTACCACGGGAGCAGGTGGGAGGGTGCCAGCTGGATTGGCATACTGGTTGTCCTGTGGGTTAGGGTGGGGTTACATGTGGTGGGAGGAGGGCAGTTTGTGTGTGTGGGAGTGGAGTAGAGCAATGTGTGTGTATGTGTGTGTGTGTGTGTGAGAGAGAGAGAGAGAGAGAGAGAGAGAGAGAGAGAGAGAGAGAGAGAGAGAGAGAGAGAGAGAGAGAGAGAAAGAAAGAGAGAGAGAGAGTGGGAGCAGGTGGGAGGGTGCCAGCTGGATTTGCATACTGGTTGTCCTGTGGGCGAGGGTGGGGGTGGGGGGGGGTGGGGGGGTGGGGAGTGGAGGACAGCAATGTGTGTGTGTGTGGTGGTGGTCGTGGTGGTGGTGGTGGGGGGAGGGGAGGGGAGCAATGTGTGAGTGAGAGACTGGGGGAGTGGAGGAGATAAATGTGTGTGTGAGTGGGAGTGGTGGAGAGCAATGTGTGTGTGAGATCGGTTGGGTGGGTGGGAGGGGGAGGGGGAGTAATGCGTGTGTGTGTGTGAGTGTGTGGGTGTGTGTGGGGGGGGGAGGGGGAGTGTGTATGGAGGAGAGCAATGTGTCTGTGTGTGGTGGTGGGGGGGAGTAATGTGTGTGTGTGTGAGTGTGAGTGTGAGTGTGAGTGTGTGAGTTTGTGTGTGTGAGTGTGAGTGTGGGTGATTGTAAGTGGAGGAGAGCAACATGTATGTGTGTGTATAATTAAATTATCAATGGAGCGTCAAGGGGGTGGGGATGGGGAGCAGGAAGATTTAGGGGGAAGTAAAGGATCGAGTAGATCCTGGGCGAGGGGTGGGTGGGGGTGGGTGGGGGGGGACGTGTATGAAAAGTAGGGAAGAGAAGGGGGCTTGCGTCACATATTTTTGCAAATGGGAAAGTATCTTGACTGTGTGTATGTGAGTAAGGGAGAGGGAGGAGGGGGGGGGGGGGGGGGGGGGGGGGGGTAGGGGTTAAATACAAGGGCGTGACCAACGGCCTCACGGGCTACCCTACTAGTGCATACATTGACATACATTCACGCACATACATACACACATACATACACATACACACTTACATGCACACATACATGCACACATACATACACATACACACACATACATGCACACATACATACACATACACACATACATACACATACATACATACATACACATACATGCACACATAAATACACATACACACATACATACACATACATACACATACACACACATACATACATACACATACACACACATACATACACACACATACATGCACACACATACATACACATACACACACATACATGCACACACATAAACACCTGTCAGTTCGTGTGTTGCCCCTCTGGCGCCGCACCCTGGCCAAAGTCATGGGCAGCTAGCACTGCATCCCCTGGCTGAGAGGAGACACATACACATAAACATACTTACATACACACGCAAACATGCACACATGTACACACATACCAACCTGCCAGTTCGTCTGTTGCCCCTCCGCCGCCGCGCCCTGGCCGAAGTCATGGGCAGCTAGCACTGCCTACCCGGCTGAGAGGAGACACACATGCACACACATACATACACACACATGCACACACATACATACATACACACGCACATACATACATGCACACACACACATACATACACACATGCACACACATACATACACACAAATACATACATGCACACACACATAAATACACACATGCACACACACATACATACATGCACACACACACATACACACATGCACACACATACGCATACATACACACATGCACACACACATACTCACACACATACACACACAGGCATGCAGATACATACATACACGTTCACACACATACATAAACACACACACATACAAACACAAACACACGTACACACACATACCAACCTGCCAGTTCGTCTGTTGCCCCTCCTCCGCCGCGCCCTGGCCTAAGTCATGGGAATGTAGCACAGCATCCCCTGGCTGCGAGGACACCGACGTACATACATACACATACACATACATACATGCACACACATATATACATACATGCACACACACATACACACGCATACCAACCTGCCAGTTCGTCTGTTGCCCCTCAGCCGCCGCGCCCTGGCCAAAGTCATGGGAACGTAGCACAGCATCCCCTGGCTGAGAGGACACCGACATACATACATACACATACATGCACTCACACACATACATGCACACACACAAACACATACACACACATACCAACCTGCCAGTTTGTCTGTCGCCCCTCAGCCGCCGCGCCCTGGCCAAAGTCATGGGAATGTAGCACAGCATCCCCTGGCTGCGAGGACACCGACATACGCATCTGCCCGGATATTGTAGAGTTGCGGCGGCTGTTGTTTACACGCACAGAGCTCTCCATCCTGAGTTCCTTCACGCTCTTCTCCTTGTTGCCCACCACGCGCACCATCTGGGTGGGGTGGGTAGCCGAGCCCGCTGAGCGGTAGTCGTGGGGGGGGCTGGAGGCGGGTAGATCATCATCGTCATCATAGCTTTGCTGGGCATACCTGATCTCCTCGTCCGCCATGGCCAGCGAGTGGTTGCCACTGGTGGTGGCGGAGTTTTTCAGGGCCTGGCTTACCGAGACCAAGCTGGGCATCCCGTTGGGGTGGTACTGGCCAGGGGAGGGCATGACGAGGGAGTCCTCCGAAACCAGTTGGTGATCTGGCATGCTGGGCATCCCGTTGGGGTGGTACTTGCCAGGGGAAGGCATGCCGACTGAGTCGTTCGAAACCAGTTGGTGATCTGGAACGTTGGTTAGGGAGGGGCCGTGCCTAATTAGGTGTGCTGGCATCAGGGGCTGTAGGTACTCCATGACCGGGCGTGCATGTGCTCGTACTGCCTCGTCGTAGGCCGTGTAACCGTTGAGGGTTGTTAGGGTGACATCGGCACCACCACCTTCTACGAGGAGCTTTACCTGGGGTAGTGAGGTGGGTGGGTGGGTAGGTGTGTGGGTGGGTAGTGAGGTAGGTGGGTGGGTAGTGAGGTAGGTGGGTGGGTAGTGAGGTAGGTGGGTGGGTAGTGAGGTAGGTGGGTGGTAGTTATGTAGGTTGTGGGTAGTGAGGTAGTTGGGGTGGGTAGTGAGGTAGGTTGGTGGTTAGTGAGGAGTGGGGTTTGTAGTTAGGTAGTGGTGGTTAGTGATGTTATGTGGTGGTATTGAGGTAGGTGGGTGGGTAGTGAGGTAGGTGGTGGTGGTTATGAGTTGTGGTGTTTGTTATTGATTTCGTTTTGTGGGTATTATTGTCGTTGGGTGGTTATTGCAGTGTAGTTTGTTGGGTATTGCGGTCATTTTTTTTGTGATATTGAGGTAGTTGGTGTGGTATGGAGGTGGGTGGGTGGTATAGTTATGTAGGTGGGTGTGTCTAGTGAGGTCGGTTTTTGGGTATTTCTTATTTTGGTTTGGTCTTTACCGGTAGTTGTTGGTGTGGGTTAATTGAGTAGGTGTGTGGGTGTGCTTTGGGTGGGTTTGTATTTAGTCTGGTGGTTTGTATATTGTGCGTGTAGGTGTTGTTTTCTTTCTTTCTGTTTTTTTTTCGTTAGTTGGTTGTTGGTTATTTATGTGGGTTTGTTGGTCGTTTAGGTTTTGTTTTTTTGTTCTTTCTTTTTGAGTTGGGGTTTTGTTTCTTTTTTCGCTGTTTTTATATGTTGTTTTCTTGATGTTTGTTACTGAACGGTTTGCCCTTCTCCTTTCCCCCCCCCTTCTACAAGGAGCTTCACCTGGGGTGGTAGGTGGTTTGGTGTGTAGTTGAAAGGTGGGTGGGTGGGGGTGGGATTTGTTAGGTATGGGTGGGAGTGGAAGTCGGGTAGGGGTGGGGTGGTGGGTGGGTAGGAGTGAGGTGGGTGGTGGGTGGAGAGTGGTGGGGTTGGGGTGGAAGTGGGGTAGTATGGGTGGATTGAAGTAGGGGGTTAGGGGTGGTGGGTGAGAGTGGTGGGTGGGTGGGTGGGTGAGAGTGGTGGCTGGGGGGTGGAAGTTGGGGTAGGTATGGGTGGGAGTGGAAGTAGGGTAGGGGTGGGTGGTGGGTGGGTAGGAGTGAGGTGGGTGGGTGGGTGAGAGTGGTGGCTGGGGGTGGAAGTCGGGTAGGTATGGGTGGGAGTGGAAGTAGGGTAGGAGTGGGTGGTGGGTGGGTAGGAGTGAGGTGGGTTAGGGGCGTGCATGTGCTCGTACTGCCTCGTCGTAGGCTGTATAACCGTTGAGGGTTGTTAGGGTGACCTCGGCGCCACCACCTTCCATGAGGAGCTTCACCTGGGATGGTGAGGTGGGTGGGAATGGGGTGGGTAGGAGTGGGAGTGGGAGTGGTGTGTGGGGGTGGAAGTGGGGTAGAAGGTTGGGTGGTGGGTGGGTAGAGTAGGTGGGTGGTAGGTGGGGGTAGGGGTGGGGTGGGGGTTAGGTGGGGTAGGGGTGGGTGCGTGGGTGGGGGGTTATTTGTGGGGGTAGGGGGTGGGGTGGGTGGTGGGTTGTTAGGAGTGAGGTGGGGTAGGGGTGTGGGAGGTGCTCATACTGCCTCGTCATAGGCCATGTAACTGTTGAATGTTGTTAGGGTGACATCAGCACCACCACCTTCCACGAGGAGGTTCACCTGGGGTGGGTGGGTAGGAGTGGGAGTGGTGGGTGGGGGTGGAAGTGGGGTAAGGGTGTGTGGTTGGGGGGGTAGGACACCCCCCACACACACACCACCACCACCACCACAATCACACACACACACTCACACCCACCCACACACACTTACCGCTTTGAGGCTGCCCACCCCAGCTGCGATATGAAGAGCCGGTGTCTTGCTGTACAGCACCGAGTTCGGGTTAGCTTTGGCCAACAGGAATCATCTAAGAAGGGGCATCTCCCCATCAATCACGCACACACACACACAAACACTCACACCTACACACTCCCACCCACACGCACCCACCCACCCACACTTACTGCTTTTAGGCTGCCCACCCCAGCTGCAATATGAAGAGCCGGTGTTTTGCTGTACAGCACCGAGTTCGGGTTAGCTTTGGCCAACAGAAATCGCCTGAGGAGGGGCATCTCCCCATCGATGACGCATGCACACAGCGCTTGAGCAACCAGAGCAGGCTCCATACTCAACCTACGTGTGGGGGTTGGTTGGAGTGTGTGTGTGTGTGTGTGTGTGGAGGGGGTTATGTGGTGAGGTGGGTGGGGGTGAAGGTGTTGGGTGTGTGTGATGCATGCACACAGCGCTTGAGCTACCAGAGCAGGCTCCATACTCAACCTACGTGTGGGGGTTGGTTGGAGTGTGTGTGTGTGTGGGTGGGTGGGGTGTGTGTGTGGGGGGGGGGGGAGGGGGGTTATGTGGTGAGGTGGGTGGGGGTGAAGGGTTTGGGTGTGTGTGATGCATGCACACAAGCGCTTGAGCCTACCAGAGCAGGCTCCATACTCAACCTACGTGTGGGGGTTGGTTGGAGTGTGTGGGTGTGTGTGTGTGGGTGTGTGTGGGTGGGGGGGGGGGGAGGGGGTTATGTGGTGAGGGGGGTGGGGGTGAAGGTGTTGGGTGTGTGTGATGCATGCACACAGCGCTTGAGCTACCAGAGCAGGCTCCATACTCAACCTACGTGGGGTGGTGGTTGGAGTGGGGTGGGGGGTTTGGGGGGTGTTTGGGGGGAGAGGTTTAGGGGGGGGGGGGGGGGGGGGGGGTGCGGTATGTGGTGAGGTGGGTGTGGGTGAAGGTATTGGGTGTGTGTGACGCATGCATGCAGTGCTTGAGCTACCAGAGCAGGGTCCATACTCAAACTACGTGTGGGGGGTGGTTGGAGTGTGTGTGTGTGTGTGTGTGTATGTGGTGACGTGGGTGGGGGTGAAGGTGTTGGGTGAGGGTGATGCATGCACAAAGTGCTTGAGCTACTAGAGCAGGCTCCATACTCAAACTAGATGCGGGGGGGATGATAAGCAGGTTATAAGGGGGAAGGGGGTGGTTGGAGTGAGTGGGTTAGAGGTCAGCACAGGGAGATTGTGTTGGGTGGGGTTGACGCATGCACAAAGTGCTTGAGCTACTAGAGTAGGCTCCATACTCAAACTAGATGTGGGGGGTTATAATCAGGGGAAGGGGGTTGGTTGGATTGTGTGTGGGGGGGGGGGTAGTGTTGGGTGGGGGTAAAGGTGTTGGTGTGTGTGATGCATGCTCACAGCGCTTGAGCTACTAGAGCAGGCTCCATACTCAAACTACATGTAGGGGGTGGTTGGAGTGGGGGGTGGGGTGGGTGGGTGAATGTGGGTGGTTGTGGGTGGTTGTGTGTGTGATGCAGGCCCACAGTGCTTGAGCTACCAGAGTAGGCTCCATACTCAAATTACATGTGAGGGGTGGTTGGAGTGGGGGTTGTGTGGTTGTGGGTGGTTGTGGGTGGTTGTGTGTTTGTGATGCATGTGGGGGGTTATAATCAGGTTATAATCAGGTTCAAAGAAGGAGGAGGGTGGTTGGAGTGTGTGGGGGGGAGGTGCTGGATGGGGATGAAGGTATTGGGTTTGGGTGATGCAGGTGCACAGTGATTGAGATACTACAGCAGGCTCCATACTCAAACTAGATGTGGAGGGCTATAATCAGGTTATAAGCAGGTTATACGAAGGAGGAGGGTGGTTGGAGTGTGTGGGGGGGAGGTGCTGGATGGGGGTGAAGGTATTGGGTTTGGGTGATGCAGGTGCACAGTGATTGAGATAGTACAGCAGGCTCCATACTCAAACTAGATGTGGGGGGCTATAATCAGGTTATAATCAGGTTATACAAAGGAGGAGGGTGGTTGGAGTGTATGAGGAGGAAATGCTGGATGGGGGTGAAGGTATTGGGTTTGGGTGATGCAGGTGCACAGTGATTGAGATACTACAGTAGGCTCCATACTCAAAATAGAGGTGCGGGTGGTTGGAGTGGGGGTGGGGTGGGTGGGTGGTTGTGGGTGGTTGGGTGTGTGATACAGGCCCACGGTGCTTGAGCTACCAGAGTAGGCTCCACACTCAAAATAGATGTGGGGGTGGTTGGAGTGGGGGGTGGGGTGGGTGGGTGGTTGTGGGTGGTTGGGTGTGTGATGCAGGCCCACAGTGCTTGAGCTACCAGAGTAGGATCCATACTCAAAATAGATGTGGGGGTTTATAAGCAGGTTATAAGGGGGAAGGGGTGGTTGGAGTGTGTGTGGTGGGGGGGGAAGTGTTGGATGGGGGGTGAAGGTATTGGGTGTGGGTGATGCAGGTGCAAAGTGATTGAGATACCAGAGCAGGCTACATACTCAAACTACATGTGGGGGGTGGTTGGAGTTTGGGGATGGGGTGGGGTGGGGGGTTGGGGGGTGGAGTGAGTGTGTTGGGGGGGATGGGGGGAAGGGGTTGGGGGGAAGGGGTTGGGAGAAAAAGGGAGATTGTGTTGGGTGGGGGTGACGGTGTTGGGTGTGTGTGATGCAGGTGCACAGTGATTGAGCTACCAGAGCCAGCTACATACTCAAATTACATGTGGGGGGTGGTTGGAGTGGGGGGTGGGTGGTTGTGGGTGGTTGTGGGGGGTTGTGTGTGGGTGATACAGTTGCACAGTGATTGAGCTACCAGAGCCAGCTACATACGGTACTCAAACTACGTGTGGGGGGTAAGGTGGTGGTATTAGAATGGCCTCCCCTTCATGGTAGAATAATTGGGTTTTGGGGGAGAATTCGAAGGTGGTTTGAATATGCCTCCCCCCCCTCCCCCTCTCAACCCCCTCCTCCCCCAACCCTTACTTTCCGCCGCCGTGGTGCTTCAAATTCTAAGGTGGTAACAGAATTGCCCGCCCCCCCCCCCCCCCCCCACCCCCCCCACCCACCCACACACACACATCCTCCCCCCCCACTCCCCCAACACTTACTTCGCTTGTGGGTTCAGATTCTAAAGGTTGGAACATAATTGCCCCCCCCCCCCCCCCTCTCCCCCCTCCTCCCCCTAACACTTACAATTACAAACCGCCTTGTGCTTCAAATGCGAAGGGGGTAAGAGCAATGGACCCCCCCCCCCCCCCCCCCCCCCCCCCCCCCCCCCCCACACACACCACACACACACACACACAACCACCCCCTCTTCCCCCCAACTCCCCCGAACACTTACGTCGGCCTTGTGTGCTTCAAATTCGAAGGTGGGTAAGAAAGCAATGGCCCCCCCCCCCACCCCCCTCCCCCCTCCCACAACAGCACACAGCCAACTCTTTCCTCACCCCAACTCCCCCAAGTCACTTACAATCGACTTGTGCTTCAAATTCGAAAGGTGGTAACATAAGTGACCCCCCCCCCCCCCCCCCTCCTCCCCCCCACCCCCCCCCCCGGCACACACCCTCCTCCCATCCTCCCCCAACACTTACGGTCTCCTTGTGCTTCAAATTCTAAGGTGGTAACAATAATTGACCCCCCCCCCCCTCTCCCCCCCCTCCCCCCCCACTCCTCCTCCCCAACACTTACGTCGCTTGTGCTTCAAATTCGAAGGTGGTAACATAATTGACCCCCCCCCCCCCCAACCACACACACACACACACCACACAA
Organism: Chlamydomonas sp. ICE-L; assembly: GCA_013435795.1. NCBI lineage: Eukaryota > Viridiplantae > Chlorophyta > Chlorophyceae > Chlamydomonadales > Chlamydomonadaceae > Chlamydomonas > Chlamydomonas sp. ICE-L. Next base: position 742,541 of record JACBWV010000909.1, on the reverse strand, counting down.
CCCTCTCCCCCCAACTCCCCCAACACTTACGTCCTTGTGCTTCAAATTCGAAGGGGTAAAAGAATGCCCCCCCCCCCCCCCCCCCCCCCCCCCCCCCCCCCCCCCCCCCCCCCCCCCCCCCCCCCCCCACAACACACACCAACCCTTTCCCCCCAACTCCCCCAACACTTACATCGCCTTGTGCTTCAAATTCTAAGGTGGTAACATAATTGACCCCCACCCCCCCCCCCCCTCCCCCCCCCCCCCCCCCCCCGCACACACCCTCCCGTCCCATCCTCCCCCAACACTTAGGTCGCCTTGTGCTTCAAATTCGAAGGTGGTAACATAATTGACCCCCCCCCCCCCCTCTCCCCCCCCTCCCCCCCCTCCTCCTCCCCCAACACTTACGTCGCCTTGTGCTTCAAATTCTAAGGTGGTAACATAATTGACCCCCCCCCCCCCCCCCCCCCCTCTCCCCCCCCTCCCCCCTCCTCCTCCCCCCAACACTTACGCCGCCTTGTGCTTTAGGAAGAGCTCCACCATATCATCTCGACTCGGGGTGTGTGGTCACCCCCCCCCCCCCCCCCCCCCCCCCCCCCCCCCCCCCCCCTCCCCCCCACACCACACACACACACTGGGGGGGGGAGGGGGGGGGGGGGGGGGGGGGGGACCACACACGGGGGGGTGGTCATCCCCCCCCCCCCCCCCCCCCCCCCCCCACACACACACACACCACACACAGACCACACACTTACGCCGCCTTGTGCTTCAGGAAGAGCTCCACCATATCATCTCGACCAGACTTGACGGCATAGTAAAGTGCAGAGAAGCCATTGGTGTCTCGTAGGTTCAGGCTGGCTTTGTTGTTGACCAAAGAAAGAACCACGTCCTGTGTGCATTGGCAAATAGGTTTCATTTGCATTGGTACTTGAGTTTGGTGTGGTTTGGGTTCTCATGGCTGTGCTTGAATTGGTGCCTCGTAGCTTCATGCTGGCTTTGTTGTTCACCAAAGAAAGAACCACGTCCTGCGTGCATTAATGCATTGGCATGTAGGTTTGATTTTGATTTTGATTTGTATTAGATTTTGATTTGGTTGGGGTTCTCATGGCTGTGTTTGCATTGTTGCTTTGGTTTAGTTCAGGCTGGCTTTGTTGTTGGCCAAAGAAAGAACCACGTCCTATGTGCATTGGCAAATGGGTTTGGTTTGATTAGGTTTGGTACTCGAGTTTGGGTTGGGTTGGTTTGGATTCTCTTGGCTTAGTTTGCCCTGGTACGTTGGTTGGGTCCAGGCTGGCTTTGTCGTTGACCAAAGAAAGAACCACGTCCTGTGAGCATTGGCAAATGGGTTTGGTTTGCATTGGTACTTGAGTTTGGTTTGGTTTGGGTTCGCATGGCTATGTTTGAATTGGTTCTTTGGTTGGGTTCAGGCCGGCTTCGTTGTTGTTGTTGACCAAAGAAAAAAACACGTCCACGCCCTCTTTGGTTGGGTTCAGGCTGGCTTTGTTGTTATTGTTGACCACGTCCTATGTGCATCGGCATTCGAGTTTGGTTTGATTTTGATTGGTACTCGAGCTTGGATTGGTTTGGGTTCTCATGGCTGCATGTGTTTGCATTGTTGCTTTGGTTTGGTTGAAGCTGGCTTTGCTGTTGACCAAAGAAAAAGACACGTCCGATGTGCAGTGGCATATGGGCTTGACTGTGATAGGGAATTAGGTTGGGTTGAGGTAGGTTCAGGCTGGCTTTGCTGTCGACCAAAGAAAAAGACACGTCCGATGTGCAGTGGCATATGGGCTTGACTGTGATAGGGAATTAGGTTGGGGTGAGGCAGGTTCGGGCTGGCTTTGCTGTCGACCAAAGAAAAAGACACGTCCGATGTGCAGTGGCATATGGGCTTGACTGTGATAGGGAATTAGGTTGGGTTGAGGCAGGTTCAGGCTGGCTTTGCTGTTGACCAAAGAAAAACCAATTATAATGAGCATTGGCATATTGGATTGGTTTGGATTTGTAATTAGGTTGGGCAGTGGCTGGCTTTGCTGTCCACTAAAGAAAGAACCACGTCCTATGTGCATTGGCATGCGGGTTTGATTTTTATTTTGATTGGTACTCGAGTTTGGTTTGGGTTCATTCTAATGGCTGTGTTCGCATGGGTACTTCGGTTTGGTTCAGGCTGGCTTCGCTGTTGAGCAAAGAAAGAACTGCATCCTGTGTGCATCGGCGAATGGGTTTGGTTTGGTTGAGAATGGCTTGGTTTGGAGATCAGGTTTGGTTTGGTTTGGTTTGGTTCCGATTGGTTGGGGTTGGTTCGTGTGTGTCAGCATCTGTCTTTCTGTCTGTCTGTCTGTCTGTCTGTCTGTCTGTCTGTCTGAACCGCATCCTGTGTACATCGGCAGATGGGTTTGGTTTAGTTGAAAATGGCTTGTTTTGGAGTGATAATCGAGTTTTTGTTTGGTTTGGTTCAGTATGGTTTGGTTTGATGCGGATTGGTGCTTAGGTTTTGCTTTGTTTGTTTTGTTTTGTACTCTTTTCCCCTGTAATATAGGGACCCCAGGGAAGGATTGTAGTTTTTTCCTTTATCGGTCCTCGATGGGCCCCCCCTCAGTTCAGTTCAGTTCAGCTCAGGGGGTTCATGCACCCCCATGCAACGACAGATTGGGGACACAGTGGCGACGCGTCATCGAAAACAAACTGGTCTCCCTATCTCCATGCTCGCCCCCCCCTCCCCCCCCCCCTCCCGAGGGGTTCAGGGTTTTATGCACCACCATGCAACGACACAGTGGCGACGCGTCATCGGAAAATACTGGTCTCCCTATCTCCATGCTCACCCCCCCCCCCCCCCCCCCCCCCCTCCCGAGGGGTTCAGGGTTTTATGCACCACCATGCAACGACACAGTGGCGACGCGTCATTGAAAAAAAAACTGGTCTCCCTCCCTCCATGCACGCCCTTCCTCCCGCCCTCTCTCCATGCACGCACCTCATGCCCTGCCTCAACTGCCAACATGATAGCAGTACGCCCGCAGTACGCCTTGTCAGTACAATCCACATCCACCCCCTGGCGCATCATCATGTTGACAACCTCAATGTTGCCAATACTTGCCGCATTGAGCAGCTTGCTCACACGAAGATGGTTCACAGACTGCGGGGTGGTGCATTGATGTGTGTCTTGTGTATGCGTGTGTTTGTGTGTATGCGTGTGTGTGGGGTGGGGTGGGGTGGGGGGTGGGGAAGGAGGGCATTGAGCAGCTTGCTCACACGAAGATGGTTCACAGACTGCGGGGTGGTGCATTGATGTGTGTACGTGTGTATGCGTGTGTTTGTGTGTATGCGTGTGTGTGGGGTGGGGTGCGGGGTGGGGTGGGGGGTGGGGGAGGAGGGAATTGAGCAGCTTGCTGACCCGAAGATGGTTCACTGACTGCGGCGTGGTGTGTTGGTGGGAAAGGATTTTAGTGTATGTGTGTGCGTGCAGTTTACTGACACAGTGCAGTGTGTTGGTGGGAAAGGAGTTTAGCATGTGTGCGCGTGCAGTTTACTGACACAGTGCAGTGTGTTGGTGGGAAAGGAGTTTAGCATGTGTGTGCGTGCAATTGCTGAGACAGTGCAGTGTGTTGGTGGGAAAGGAGTTTAGCATGTGTGTGCGTGCAATTGCTGACACAGTGCAGTGTGTTGGTGGGAAAGGAGTGTAGTATATATGTGTGTGTGTAGTTTTCTGATACAGTGGTGTGTGCTGGTGGGGAAGGATTTTAGTATGTGTGTGTGTGGGGGGTTGGGGGGGTTGGGGGGGTTGGGGGGGTTGGGGAGGGAATTGGGTGCCAGTACTGGCACTACTGCCCTCAACGCACACATACACAACACTCACACACACACAAGTGCATGCGCAACACACACATGTACACACACAATCCACAATCCACGTACACACACCTGCGCTCACATGGACTTGGCTGCATGCATAAGCGGTTGCAGGTACTCAATCACAGCACAATACACAAACACATGTACAAACACACACACACACACACACATGTACACACACAATCCACAATCCGCATACACACACCTGCGCTCACCTGGACTTGGCTGCATGCATAAGCGGTTGCAGGTACTCAATCACAGCCCAATACACACACACATGTACACACACAATCCACAATCCGCATACACACCTGAGCACGCATGGACTTGGCTGCCTGCATACGCAGTTGCTGGTACTCAATCATGGCCTACAACACACATACATACACAACACTAACACACACACACATGTACACACACAACACTCCCACAAACACGTAACATACACACCTGCGCACGCATGGACTTGGCTGCTTGCATCAGTGGTTGCAGGTACTCCAGCACTGCACGTGCTCCAGCGCGCTCAGCCTCCACCAATGCGTTGTGGCCCCATCGGTCCTCTATATCCACAGTTGCACCACCTTCCTCTACTAGCAGGCGCACCTGTTGGTGTTGTGTTGGTGTTGTATTGGTGTGGTGTTGGTTTTGAATTGTAAATTGATGCTGTCTTGGTGTATGTAGGTGTTATGTTGGATGTTGAGGGTTGATTGTGTTGTTTTGGTGTTGTGTTGGTATTATGATATACATTGGTGCTGTGTTGTGTTGGTGTTGTATTGGTGTTGTGTTGGTGTTGTGTTGGTGTTGTGTTGGTGTTGTGTTGTGTTGGTGTTGTGTTGGTGTTGTGTTGGTGTTGTGTTGGTGTTGTGTTGGTGTGGTGTTGGTTTTTAGTTGTAAATTGGTGCTTTGTTGTATGCAGGTGTTTTGTTGGATGTTGAGGGTTGATTGTGTTGTTTTGGTGTTGTGTTGGTATTATGATATACACTGGTGCTGTGTGTGTTGGTGTTTTGTTGGTGTTGTGGTTTGGTAGTTGGTGTTGTGTCGGTGTGTAGGTGTTGTGTTGGCTGTTGTCTGTGTTTGGTGTTTGTGTGGTGTTTGTGTTGGTGTTGTGTTGTGTTGGTGTTGGTGTTGTGTTGGTGTAGTGTTGGTGTTGTGTTGGTGTTGTGTTGGTGTTGTGTTGGTGTTGTGTTGGTGTTGTGTTGGTGTTGGTGTTGTGTTGTGTTGGTGCTGTGTTGGTGTGGTGTTGGTTTTGAGTTGTAAATTGGTGCTTCGTTGTATGCAGGTGTTCTGTTGGATGTTGAGGGTTGATTGTGTTGTTTTGGTGTTGTGTTGGTATTACGATATACACTGGTGCTGTGTTGTGTTGGTGTTGTGTTGGTGTTGAATTGTGTACTATGTTGTGTTGGTGTTGTGTTGGTGTTGTGTTGGTGTTGTGTCGTGTTGGTGTTGTGTTGGTGTTGTGTTGGTGTTGTGTTGGTGTTGTGTTGTGTTGGTGTTGTGTTTGTTGTTGTGTTGGTGTTGTGTTGGTGTTGTGTTGTGTTGGTGTTGTGTTGTGTTAATATCGTTGTGTTGGTGTTGGTGTTGGTGTCTGTGTGGTGTGTGGTGTTGGTGTGTGTTGGTGTGTGTTGGTGTTGTGTTGTGTTGGTGTTGTGTTGTGTTGGCGTTGTGTTGGTGTTGTGTTGTGTACTATGTTGTGTTGGTGTTGTGTTGGTGTTGTGTTGTGTTGGTGTTGTGTTGGTGTTGTGTTGGTGTTGTGTTGTGTTGGTGTTGTGTTGGTGTTGTGTTGGTGTTGTGTTGTGTACTATGTTGTGTTGGTGTAGTGTTGGTGTTGTGTTGGTGTTGTGTCGTGCTGGTGTTGTGTCGTGTTGGTGTTGTGTTGGTGTTGTGTTGTGTTAGTTTTGTGTTGTGTTGGTGTTGTGTTGTGTTGGTGTTGTGTTGGTGTGGTGTTGGTGTTGTGTTGGTGTTGTGTTGGTTTTGAGTTGTAAATTGGTGCTTTGTTGTATGCAGGTGTTCTGTTGGATGTTGAGGGTTGATTGTGTTGTTTTGGTGTTGTGTGGTATCCGATCTTACACCCTGGTGCTGTGTTGTGGTTGGTGGTGGTTGTTGGTTTGTTGTGTTGTGTTACTATGTGTGTGTGTGTTGTGTGTGTGTTGGTGTTGTGTTGTGTATCTTTGTTGGTGTTGTGTTTTGGTGTTGTGTTGGTGTGGTTTGTTGTTGTGTGGTTTTGTCGTCGTTGGTGTGTGTTGGTGTTGTGTTTGTGTTTTGTGTTGTGTTGCTGTTGGGTTGTGTTTGTGTTGGTTTGTTTGTTGTTGTGTTTTGTTGGTTGTGTTGGTTTTTTTGGTGTTTGTGTTGGTGTTGTGATTGGTGTTGTTGTGATGTTGTTGTGGTTTGTGTTTTGTTTTGGTGTTGTGTTGGTATTACGAATATATTGGTGGAAGTGTTGTTTTGTGTTGTGTTGTGTTTGTGTTGGTGTTGTGATGTCGTTCGTGTTGGTTTGTGTTGGTTGTTGTTGTTGTGTCTTGTGTGTGTTGTTGTTGGTATTGTGTTGTTGTTGTGTTTTGTTGTGTTGTATTGTATTGTTGTTGTTTGGTGTTGTGTTGGGTGTTGGTTTGTGTTGGTGTTGTGTTGGGGGTTGTCGTGGTGATGTGCTTGTGTTGGTGTTTGTGTTGTTTGGTTGTGTTGTTGTTGTGTTGGTGCTGTGTTGTGTTGGTGTTGTGTTGGTGTTGTGTTGTGTTTGTGTTGTGTTTGTGTTGTGTTGGTGTTGTGTTGGTGTTGTGTTGGTGCTGTGTTGGTGTTGTGTTGGTATCGTGTTGGTGTTGTGTAGGTGTTGTGTTGGTGTTGTGTTGTTATCGTGTTGGTGCTGTGTTGGTGTTGTGTTGGTGTCGTGTTGGTGTCCTATGTTGTGTGTTAGTGTCACCAATGCATTGTGGCCCTATCAGTCCTCTATGTATACTGTTGCAGCACCTTCCTCTACTAGCAGGCGCACCTGTTGGTGGTGTGTTCGTCTTGTGTTGTTGTTGCGTTGGTGTTATGTTGGTGTTGTGTTGGTGTTGTGTTGCTTGTGTACCAAAGCTTACAATGAAATCCACCACAACTTGCGTACCAAGGCAAGGCTTACAATGAAATGCAATTCTTGCATTCCAAAGCTTACAATTAAATCCACCACAACTTGCGTACCAAGGCAAGGCTTACAATGAAATGCAATACTTGCATTCCAAAGCTTACAATGAAATCCACCACAACTTGCGTACCAAGGCAAGGCTTACAATGCAATGCAATACTTGCATTCCAAAGCTTACAATGAAATCCACAACAACTTGCGTACCAAGGCAAGGCTTACAATGCAATGCAATACTTGCATTCCAAAGCTTACAATGAAATCCACCACAACTTGCGTACCAAGGCAAGGCTTACGATGCAATGCAATACTTGCATTCCAAAGCTTACAATGAAATCCACCACAACTTGCGTACCAAGGCAAGGCTTACAATGCAATGCAATACTTGCATTCCAAAGCTTACAATGAAATCCACCACAACTTGCGTAACAAGGCAAGGCTTACAATGCAATGCAATACTTGCATTCCAAAGCTTACAATGAAATCCACAACAACTTGCGTACCAAGGCAAGGCTTACAATGAAATGCAATACTTGCATACCAACGCTTACAATGAAATCCACCATGGTTATGGCTCCAAAATGTGTAGGGGTCGGCTATGTTATATAATATTAGAGAATAAATAATATTATATAATATTAGTCGGAGGAGCCGTCTCACCAGAATTTCGAATTTATTTGAAAAACTAATATTTATGTGACACTAATACACTATAATATTATTAGTTAATATTAGTTTTTTAAACACTAATATTAGTTGCCGTTCCCTAAAAATGTGTATAGGCTCTAGATAGCTAATTCAGAGGCACAGGAAAGCACATGATGATGATGATGATGATGATGAATGCATGCATGCGTACCAAGGCTTCATATGAAATCCACCTTGGTTACGGCTCCAAAACGTGCAAAGTCCCTAGGTAGCTAATTCAGTGGCATAGGAAAGCACACATTCAGTCAAAACAATTGTTTGGGGTTCAGTTCATCAATGCTTTTTCTTTATAGCCGTTCCTGTCACGATTGGGAAAGGACACACTCAGGGCCCCTGTTGGGAAACGATTGCCAGGGGTTCAGTTCATCAAAGCTTTTTCTTTTAAGCCCTTCCTGTCACGGTTGGGAAAGCACACACAAGGCCTTTGTTGGGAAATGATTGTCTGGGGTTCAGTTCATCAATGATTTTTTCTTTTTAGCCCTTCCTGTCACGGTTGGGAAAGCACACACTCAGGGCCCCCGTTGGGAAAACGATTGTCTGGAGTTCAGTTCATCAATGTTTTTTCTTTTTAGCCCTTCCTATCACGGCTAGGAAAGTCCCTTAGCCTATTTGGCCTACCCCTGGACTGTAACATCCATACATACAAGTTGTAGGCAGCGTCCCAAGCTACGCGGAAAATTGGCAGAGAGTGTTTGCGATGGAATCGAGCGGACCAAAGCCAGTTAGTTACGAGACCGTTGGCTGACGAGTCTGGCTTCGTCTCGGGGGGTCTGTCTCGGGGGGTCTCTGGGGATCGGTCTCTGGGGGTCGGTCTCTGGGGGTCGGTCTCGTGGGGTCAGTCTCGGGGGGTCGGTCTCGGGGGGTCGGTCTCGGGGGTTGGTCGGTTGGCCAGTCTGACGGACAACGGGTTGACCCTGGGTGTTCACGCCCACCCCTTAGGGAGGGGCTCTGCCCAAAAGGTGCTCATGCACACATACATACATAAAAAACATAGAAAGAGGTAGACTCACCGCATTGATGTTGCCCTCAGCTGCTGCAACATGGAGAGCACAGCGCTGATCAAAGTTGCAAGCATCAGGGTGGGCGCCAGCGATTCTGTAGTGCGTGTAGGTGTTGGTGTGGGTGTAGGTGTGGGTGGGTGGGTGGGTTTGGGCGGGTTAGTGTGTGTGTGTATGCGCGTGCGTGTGTGTGTGTGTGTGTGGATGGGTTTGGGTAGGTGTGGGGCGTGGGGTGGGGTGGGGGCCAGTGAGCCTGTCGTGGGCGCCAGCGAGCCTGTGGTGGGTGTAGGTCTGGGTGGATGGGTGTGGGTAGGTGTGGGTGGGCCTGTGGAGGGTGTAGGTGTGGGTGGATGGGTGTGGGCCTATGGAGGGTGTAGGTGTGGGTGGGAGGGTGGGTGTGGGCCTGTAGAGGGTGTAGGTGTGGGTGGATGGGTGTGGGCCTATGGAGGGTGTAGGTTTGGGTGGGTGGGTGGGTGTGGACCTGTGGAGGGTGCAGGTGTGGGTGGGTGGGTGGGAGTGGGCCTGTGGAGGGTGCAGGTGTGGGTGGATGGGTGTGGGTGGGTGGGTGTGGGCTTGTGGAGGGTATAGGTGTGGGTGGGCCTGTGGTGTGGGTGGGTGGGTGGGAGTGGGCCTGTGGAGGGTGCAGGTGTGGGTGGATGGGTGTGGGTGGGTGGGTGTGGGCCTGTGGAGGGTGTAGGTGTGGGTGGGCCTGTGGTGTGGGTGGGTGAGTGTGGGCCTGTGGAGGGTGTAGGTGTGGGTGGGCCTGTGGTGTGGGTGGGTGAGTGTGGGCCTGTGGAGGGTGTAGGTGTGGGTGGATGGGTATGGGTGGGTGGGTGGGTGTGGGCCTGTGGAGGGTGTAGGTGTGGGTGGGTGTGGGTGGGTGGGTGTGGGCCTATGGATGGTGTAGGTGTGGATGGGTGGTGTGGATGGGTGTGGGTGGGCCTGTGATGTGGGTGGTGTGGGTATGTATGTGTGTGTATTAATGTGTGTGTGTGTACAAGTGTGTGTGTATGTGTGTGTGTATTAGTGTGTGCATGTGTGTGTGTACGTGTGTGTATGTGTGTGTACTAGTGTGTGTGTATGCGAGTGTGTGTACGAGTTTGTGTGTATGTGTGTGTACTAGTTTGTGTGTGTTGTGTGTGTGTACGAGTGTGTATGCGAGTGTGAGTATGAGTGTGTGTGTATGTGTGTGTGTGAGTGTGTATGTGTGTGTGTACAAGTATGTGTATGTGCGTGTGTGCGAGTGTGTATGCTTGTGTGTGGATGAGCGTGTATGTGTGTGTATGCGTGTGTGTATGAGTGCGTGTGTGTATGTGTGCATGTGTGTATGTGCTAGTGTGTGTATGTGTGTGTACAAGTGTGTGTATGTGTGTGTACGAGTGTGTGTGTGCTGGAGCACCTCAAAGTGCACTTACAGGAATCGATGCAAGAGGGTGAGGTCTCCCGCGTACACGGCATTGCACATTTTGTTCGCTGTTACACGACCCTCTCCATTCAATGTTGCCTTGGCTTACCTCAACAGGTGTGTGTGTGTGTGTGTGTGTGTGTGTGTGTGTGTGTGTGTACGAGTGTATGTGTGTTTGTGTGTGTGTGTACCGAGTGTGTCTGTATGTGTGTGTGTGTATGTGTGCATGTGCTAGTGTTTGTGTACGAGTGTGTGTGTGTGTGTGTGTGCTGGAGCACCTCAAAGTGCACCTACAGGAATCGACGCAAGAGGGTGAGGTCTCCCACGTACACAGCATTGCACATTTCGTTCGCTGCTACACGACCTTCTCCATTCAATGTTGCCTTGGCTTGCCTCAACAAATCAACCACGTCCTCATGGCCTCCCTTTACAGCTTCTAGGAGAGCAGTGCGCCCGGCTTTGTCCCTAGCCATAGGGTTGGCTCCTTGTTCGAGCATTATCTTCACGACATCCTGAAAAGGGAGGGACACGAATGAGATTCAGTGAGGTGTGTGCAGTGATGTGCGGTGCGGCTGGCTTTGTCCCTAGCCATAGGGTTGGCTCCATGCTCAAGCATTATCTTCACGACATCCTGATGGGGTAGGAACATGAATGAGGTTCAGTGAGATGGCGGGAGTGAGACGTGTGTGGTGATATGAGGTGCTCCGTGTTCTTCTCCCTAGCAACAGGGTTGGCTCCGAGCTCTAGCATTATCTTCACGACATCCTAAAGGGAAGGAACAAGAATGCGGTTCAGTGAGATGGCGGGAGTGAGACGTGTGTGGAGATATGAGGTGCAACGTATTCTTCTCCCTAGCAACAGGGTTGGCTCCGAGCTCTAGCATTATCTTCACGACATCCTTAAGGGAAGGAACAAGAATGCGGTTCAGTGAGATGGCGGGAGTGAGACATGTGTGGTGATATGAGGTGCAACGTATTCTTCTCCCTAGCAACAGGGTTGGCTCCGAGCTCTAGCATTATCTTCACGACATCCTAAAGGGAAGGAACAAGAATGTGGTTCAGTGAGATGGCGGGAGTGAGACGTGTGTGGTGATATGAGGTGCAATGTGTTCTTCTCCCTAGCAACAGGGTTGGCTCCGAGCTCTAGCATTATCTTCACGACATCCTTAAGGGAAGGAACAAGAATGCGGTTCAGTGAGATGGCGGGAGTGAGACGTGTGTGGTGATATGAGGTGCAACGTATTCTTCTCCCTAGCAACAGGGTTGGCTTCGTGCTCTAGCATTATCTCCACGACATCCTAAAGGGAAGGAACAAGAATGCGGTTCAGTGAGATGGCGGGAGTGAGACGTGTGTGGTGATATGAGGTGCATTGTATTCTTCTCCCTTGCAACAGGGTTGGCTCCGAGCTCTAGCATTATCTCCACGACATCCTAAAGGGAAGGAACAAGAATGCGGTTCAGTGAGATGGCGGAAGTGAGACGTGTGTGGTGATATGAGGTGCAACGTATTCTTCTCCCTAGCAACAGGGTTGGCTCCGAGCTCTAGCATTATCTCCACGACATCCTAAAGGGAAGGAACAAGAATGCGGTTCAGTGAGATGGCGGGAGTGAGACGTGTGTGGTGATATGAGGTGCAACTTATTCTTCTCCCTAGCAACAGGGTTGGCTCCGAGCTCTAGCAATATCTCCACGACATCCTAAAGGGAAGTAACAAGAATGTGGTTCAGTGAGATGGCGGGAGTGAGACGTGTGTGGTGATATGAGGTGCAACGTATTCTTCTCCCTAGCAACAGGGTTGGCTCCGAGCTCTAGCATTATCTTCACGACATCCTAAAGGGAAGGAACAAGAATGCAGTTCAGTGAGATGGCGGGAGTGAGACGTGTGTGGTGATATGAGGTGCAATGTGTTCTTCTCCCTAGCAACAGGGTTGGCTCCGAGCTCTAGCATTATCTTCACGACATCCTTAAGGGAAGGAACAAGAATGCGGTTCAGTGAGATGGCGGGAGTGAGACGTGTGTGGTGATATGAGGTGCAACGTATTCTTCTCCCTAGCAACAGGGTTGGCTCCGAGCTCTAGCATTATCTCCACGACATCCTAAAGGGAAGGAACAAGAATGCGGTTCAGTGAGATGGCGGGAGTGAGACGTGTGTGGTGATATGAGGTGCAATGTATTCTTCTCCCTAGCAACAGGGTTGGCTCCGAGCTCTAGCATTATCTTCCTGACATCCTGGAAGGGGAGGGACACAAATGTGGTTTGGTGTGATAGCGGGAGTGAGGCATGTGTAGTGATGTGAGGTGCAATGTGTTCTTGTCCACAGCCATAGGGTTGGCCCTATGCTCGAGCATTATCTTCACGACATCCTGGAAGGGGAGGGACACAAATGAGGCTCGGCATGATGGCAGTATGAGATTCAGTGAGATGGTAGTAAGAGGTTTCAGTGGGAGGTGTGTCATGGTGTGTGGTGTGGCCAGCTGTGTCCTTAGCCATAGGGTTGGCTCCATGCTTGAGTATTATCTTTACGACATCCTGAAAGGGGAGGGTCATGAATGAGGTTCTATGTGATGGTGGGAGAGAGACGTGTGTGGTGATGTGAGGTGCAATGTTTCTTGTCCCTAGCCATAGGGTTGGCTCCATGCTTGAGTATTATCTTTACGACATCCAGAAAGGGGAGGGGCAAGAATGAGGTTCAGCGGGTTCACAGTCTGACCTTGTGCCCCTCAGCTTTTAAAAAGGTAATGATAACGCCTGGTGGGGCGTGGTGTTAAGGGAGCCAGTCGTACGCGGGTGGGGAGCGGTCTCCTACCTCAACTGGAAAAGCTGCCATCGTGGTTGACGACGACCTGCGACGCCAAGAGCGACCGAAGGGTGAGTCAAACCCCCGACTCTTCATCCTCAAGCGATCTGGTCTACCACTAGACCATTGGGTATCACTGTCAGCTTTTACAGCTTTTAGTAGATTTCTAGTGCCATTTAGGGCACACAAAAAGAAAGAAAACACTTTATATAGCGACAATTTCGTTAAAACGGGGTCAAAACTAGCGATCGCTGCATATTGCGGGGGGGAAAAGCCCTGACCCTCAGATGCTGCCACCATCAAGCCTGTGATTGTTGTTGTTATTACTATTGGTATTGGTGGAGGATGGAGAGCTTTGCACCCTGTTGTTGTTATTACTAATGGTATTGGTGGAGGAAGGAGAGCTTTGCACCCTATTGGTGGAGGTAGGAGAGCTTTGCACCCTGTTGTTGTTATTACTAATGGTATTGGTGGAGGAAGGAGAGCTTTGCACCCTATTGGTGGAGGTAGGAGAGCTTTGCACCCTGTTGTTGTTATTTACTAATGGTATTGGTGGAGGAAGGAGAGCTTTGCACCCTATTGGTGGAGGTAGGAAGATTGCAACCCTGTTTGTTGTCTTACCGAATGTTTATTGGTGGAGAGGAGAGATTTGCACCCTATTGTGGGTATTAGGTAGGAGAGCTTCTTGCACCCTGTTTTTGTTATTACTAATGTATTGGTGGAGGAATGAGAGCTTTGGCCACCCTATGGTGGAGGTAGGAGAGCTTTGCACCTGTTGTTGTTATTACTTCAATGGTATTGGTGGAGAAGGAGAGCTTGCCACCCTATTGGTGGAGGTAGGAGAGAGGCTTGCACCTTGTGTGTATTACTATGGTAATTGGTGGAGGAAGGAGAGCTTTGCACCCTATGGTGGAGGTAGGAGAGCTTTGACACCCTGTTGTTGTTTATTACTAATGGTATTGGTGGAGGAAGGAGAGCTTTGCACCCTATTGGTGGAGGTAGGAGAGCTTTGCACCCTGTTGTTGTTATTACATAATGGTATTGGTGGAGGAAGGAGAGCTTTGCACCCTATTGGTGGAGGTAGGAGATCTTTGCACCCTGTTGTTGTTATTACTAATGGTATTGGGGAGGAAGGAGAGCTTTGCACCCTATTTGGTGGAGGTAGGAGAGCTTTGCACCCTGGTTGTTGTTATTACTAATGGATTGGTGGAGGAAGGAGAGCTTTGCACCCTATTGGTGGAGGTAGGAGAGCTTTGCACCCTGTTGTTGTTATTACTAATGGTATGGTGGAGGAAGGAGAGCTTTGCACCCTATTGGTGGAGGTAGGAGAGCTTTGCACCCTGTTGTTGTTATTACAATGGTATTGGTGGAGGAAGGAGAGCTTTTTGCACCCTATTGGTGGAGGTAGGAGAGCTTTGCAACCCTGTTGTTGTTATTACTAATGGTATTGGTGGAGGAAGGAGAGCTTGCACCCTATTGGTGGAGGTAGGAGAGCTTTGCACCCTGTTGTTGTTATTACTAATGGTATTGGTGGAGGAAGGAGAGCTTTGCACCCTATTGGTGGAGGTAGGAGAGCTTTGCACCCTGTTGTTTGTTATTACTAATGGTATTGGTGGAGGAAGGAGAGCTTTGCACCCTATTGGTGGAGGTAGGAGAGCTTTGCACCCTGTTGTTGTTATTACTAATGGTATTGGTGGAGGAAGGAGAGCTTTGCACCCTATTGGTGGAGGTAGGAGAGCTTTGCACCCTGTTGTTGTTATTACTAATGGTATTGGTGGAGGAAGGAGAGCTTTGCACCCTATTGGTGGAGGTAGGAGAGCTTTGCACCCTGTTGTTGTTATTACTAATGGTATGGTGGAGGAAGGAGAGCTTGCACCCTATTGGTGGAGGTAGGAGAGCTTTTACTGTTGTGTTCTTACTAATTGGTATTGTTGGAGAAGGGCCGCTTTGCACCCTATGGTGGAGGGTGGTAGGAGAGCTTTGCACCCTGTTTGTTATTACTAATGTATTGGTGGAGGACGGAGAGCTTGCACCCTATTGGTGGAGGTAGAGAGCTTGACCTGTTGTTGTTATTTACTAATGGTATGGTGGAGGAAGGAAGGAGCGCTTGCACCCTATTTGGTGGAGGTTAGGAGAGCTTTGCACCCTGTGTTGTTATACTAATGGTATTGTGGAGGAAGGAGAGCTTGGCCCCTCTGGTGGAGGAATGTAGGAAGGAGCGTTTGCACCCTTTGTTGTTATTTCCTAATTGGTATTGGTGGAGGAAGGAGGCTTTGACCCTATGTGGGGTAGGAGAGCACCTTGTGACCTTCAGACCCCACACTGTGACCCTCAGTCACACCTTATGACCTTCAGTCACACCTTGTGAACTTCAGACCCCACCTTGTGACCCTCAGATGCTGCCACCATCAAGCCTGTGATTGTTGTGGTGATTACTTTTGGTATTGGCGGAGATAGGAGAGCACATTTATGACCCTCAGTCGCACCTTGTGACCCTCAGACGCCGCCACCATCAAGCCTGTGATTGTTGTGGTTATTACTAATGGTACTGGCAAAGATAGGAGAGCACATTTATGACCCTCAGTCGCACCTTGTGACCCTCAGACGCCGCCACCATCAAGCCTGTGATTGTTGTGGTTATTACTAATGGTACTGGCAAAGATAGGAGAGCACATTTATGACCCTCAGTCCCACCTTGTGACCCTCAGACGCCGCCACCATCAAGCCTGTGATTGTTGTGGTTATTACTAATGGTACTGGCAAAGATAGGAGAGCACATTTATGACCCTCAGTCGCACCTTGTGACCCTCAGACGCCGCCACCATCAAGCCTGTGATTGTTGTGGTTATTACTTTTGGTATTGGTGAAGAAAGGACGGCACATTGTGACCATCAGTCGCACCTTGTGACACTCAGACGCCGCCACCACCAAGGCTGTGATTGTTGTGGTTATTACTAATGGTATTGGTGAAGATAGGAGAGCACATTGTGACCATCAGTCGCACCTTGTGACACTCAGAAGCCGCCACCATCAAGGCTGTGATTTTTGTCGTTATTACTATTGGTAATGGTATTGGTGGAGAAAGGATAGCACATTGTGACCATCAGTCGCACCTTGTGACCCTCAGATGCTGCCACCATCAAACCCGTGCGTCCATCAAAGTTGGCGGCATCTGGCATGAAGTTCATCTTCAGCAAAGCCTCGATTTCGTCGTAGTTGCCGGCGAAGGCATGGTTGCAGAAGCGTGAGATGCGTGTCAAGTCCATCTGCATGGTATGGTTGGAGTTATGTGTGTGTGAGTGTGGGTTGGTGTGTGTAAATGTGTTTGTGTGTGTGTGTGTGTGTGTGTGTGTGTGTGTGGGGGGGGGGGGGTTAGGGGGGGGGAGACGTAATTGGTTACAGAAATGGGAGATCCGCGTCAAGTCCATCTGCATGGTATGGTAGGCTTTTTGAATCGGGAATAATCAATCTTTCAAATACAAATATTTGAATTGGGAATAATCAATCTTTCGAATACAAATATTTGAATTGGGAATAATCAATCTTTCAAATACAAATATTTAAATTGGGAATAGTCAATCTTTCAAATACAAATATTTGAATTGCTTTTTTGACGAGCTAAAATAAACTCAACATATGGAGATTATTTTTCATTTTTAGCACAGGACACTCAGATATAATTGGTTGCAGAAGCGCAAGATTCGTGTCAAGTCCATCTGCATGGTATGGCAGGAGTTGTGTGTGTGTATGTATGTATGTATGTATGTATGTATGTATGTATGTATGTATGTATGTATGTATGTATGTATGTGTGTGTGTGGTATGTATGTATGCATGTATGTGTGTGTGTGTATGTGTGTGTGTTTGTGTGTGCGTGTGTGTGTGCGTGTGTGAGTGTGAGTGTGTATGTGTGTGAGAGAGACAGAGAGAGAGAGAGAGAGAGAGAGAGAGAGAGGAGAGAGAGAGAGAGAGAGAGAGAGAGAGAGAGAGAGAGAGAGAGACGTTATTGGTTGCAGAAGCGCGAGATTCGCGTCAAGTCCTGCATGGTATGGTAGGAGTTGTGTGCGAGTGGGCGTCTGTGTGTGTGTTGTAGACTTGAGTAGGTTGAGTATGTTTTAGTAGATTTAAGTGAAAGGGAGTAGGCGTTAGTAGGTTTCAACAGGTTTGAGTGACAGGGAGTAGATTTCAGTAGGTTTGGGTGGAACGGAGTAGGTTTTAGTAGGTTTAAATGAAAGTGAGTAGGCTTTAGTAGGTTTTAGTAGATTTAAATGAAAGGGAGTAGGTGTTAGTAGGTTTTAGTAGGTTTGAGTGAAAGGGCGTAACTTCTATCTGGATCTTCATCACCGATTGTAGCCTAGCTCATCATGAAGAGTTACCTTGCTAAGATTAACTAATGGTGCCCTTGTGAATAAAAAAACTGTTCTTCACTGCTTTGGTCACCGTGTCGCATACCTGCTTCAAATGCAAGTCAACTCCTAGCTAAACTAACAAGTGCCCTTGCTGACACTTCAGTCAACCTACCGACCTGCTCAAAATGTGAGTCAACTTCTATCTGGATCTCCATCAACGATTCTAGCCTAGCAGCCTGCTCGTCCGTAATAGTGCCCTTGCGAACAAAACACAAATTGTTACTGCTTTTGTCACCTTATCTCACACCTGCTTGAAATACCAGACAACTCCTAACTGGATCGTCAACTAAAAAACATTTGTTTACTGCTTTTGAATTAAACAACATTTGTTTACTGCTTTTGCATCGGCAACTTTTGTTTACTGCTTTTGCATCGGCAACTTTTGTTTACTGCTTTTGCATCGGCAACTAAACAACATTTGTTTACTGCTTTTGCCACTGACCCAGCTCTTTGCCAGAGATTGAAATGTGAGTTGACTCCACAATGGCTCTTCATTCATTCAAACCAAACAAAACAATAGACTGCTTTTGTCACCCTATCTAATTGAAATGTGAGTCGACTCCACACTTGCTATTCATTCATTCAAACAAATCAAAACAATAGACTGCTTTTGTCACCCTATCTCATACCTGCTCAAATGTGAGTCAACTTCCATCTAGATCTTCATTTACAATAGAGCCCTTGCAAAAACTAATGGTGCCCTTGCTAACACTTTAGTCACCCCGCCTACCTGCTTCAAATGTGATTCGACTCCTATCTGGATCTTCATCAACAATTCAAGCCTAGCAGTCTGCTCATCAGGAATGGTGCCCTTGCAAACCAAAACAAATGGTGCCCTTGTTCGGCCCTTGCTATCACTTTTGTCACCCCACCTACCTGCTAGTCAGGAACAGTGCCCTTGCAAAAATAAAAAACTGCTTTTGTCATCCTACCCACCTACACATCAGGAACAGTGACCTTGCAAATCAAAACTAATGCTGCCCTTGCTAACACTTTTGTCACCCCACCTACCTGCTAGTCAGGAACAGGGCCCTTGCAAATCAAAACTAATGCTGCCCTTGCTCACACTTTTGTCACCCAACCTACCTGCTCAAAATGTGAGTCAACTTCGATCTGGATCTTCATCAACGATTCTAGCCTAGCAGTCTGCTCATCAGGAATAGTGCCCTTGAGCTGGTCCATCAGTCGCTTTTGAGTGGCAATGTCAATGGCGTCATCGCCAAAGGTGTAGAGCTCGAGGTCAATGGCAGCGTATTCTTGGGCCAAAATCAACTCCTCCTCGAACACCTGAAGTTGGGTTGGGTTGGGTTGGGTTGGGTTGGGTTGGGTTGGGTTGGTTAGATTAGGCTGGGTTGGGGTGGGTTGGGTTGGGTTGGGTTGGGGTGGGTTGGGTTGGGTTGGGTTGGATTACGTTGCAATGTCAATGGCGTCATCGCCAAAGGTGTAGAGCTCGAGGTCAAAGGCAGCATATTTTTGGGCAGAAATCAACTCCTCCTCGAACACCTGAAGTTGGGTTGGGTTGGGTAGGGTTGGTTTGGTTTGGTTAGATTAGGCTGGGTTGGGTTGGGTTGGGTTGGGTTGGGTTGGGTTGGGTTGGGTTGGGTTGGGTTGGGTTGGGTTGGATTACGTTGCAATGTCAATGGCGCCATCGCCAAAGGTGTAGAGCTCGAGGTCAATGGCAGCGTATTCTTGGGCCGAAACCAACTCCTCCTCGAACACCTGAAGTTAGGTTGGTTTGGATTGGTTTGGTTTGGTTTGGGTTGGTTTGGTTTGGGTTGGGTTGGCTTGGTTTGGTTAGATTAGGCTGGGTTGGGTTGGGTTGGGTTGGGTTGGGTTGGGTTGGGTTGGGTTGGGTTGGGTTGGGTTGGGTTGGGTTGGGTTGGATTACGTTGCAATGTCAATGGCGTCATCGCCAAAGGTGTAGAGCTCGAGGTCAAAGGCAGCATATTTTTGGGCCGAAATCAACTCCTCCTCGAACACCTGAAGTTGGGTTGGGTTGGGTAGGGTTGGTTTGGTTTGGTTAGATTAGGCTGGGTTGGGTTGGGTTGGGTTGGGTTGGGTTGGGTTGGGTTGGGTTGGGTTGGGTTGGGTTGGGTTACGTTGCAATGTCAATGGCGCCATCGCCAAAGGTGTAGAGCTCGAGGTCAATGGCAGCGTATTCTTGGGCCGAAACCAACTCCTCCTCGAACACCTGAAGTTAGGTTGGTTTGGATTGGGTTGGTTTGGTTTGGGTTGGTTTGGTTTGGGTTGGGTTGGCTTGGTTTGGTTAGATTAGGCTGGGTTGGGTTGGGTTGGGTTGGGTTGGGTTGGGTTGGGTTGGGTTGGGTTGGGTTGGGTTGGGTTGGATTACGTTGCAATGTCAATGGCGTCATCGCCAAAGGTGTAGAGCTCGAGGTCAAAGGCAGCGTATTTTGGGGCAGAAATCAACTCCTCCTCGAACACCTGAAGTTGAGTTGGGTTGAGGTGGGTTGGGTTGGGTTGGGTTGGGGTGGCAATGTCAATGGCGTCATCACCATAGGTGCACAGCTCAAGGTCGATGGCAGCGTATTCTTGGGCAGAAATCAACTCCTCCTCGAACACCTGAAGTTAGGTTGGGTTGGGTTGGGTTGGGTTGGGTTACATTGCAATGTCAATGGCGTCATCGCCACAGGTGTAGAGCTCGAGGTCGATGGCAGCATATTCTTGGGCCGAAATCAACTCCTCCTCGAACACCTGAAGTTGGGTTGGGTTGGGTTGGGTTGGGTTGGGTTGGGTTGGGTTGGGTTGGGTTGGGTTGGGTTGGGTTGGGTTGGGTTGGGTTACATTGCAATGTCAATGGCGTCATCGCCATAGGTCTAGAGCTCGAGGTCGATGGCAGCATATTCTTGGGCCGAAATTAACTCCTCCTCGAACACCTGAAGTTGGGTTGGGTTGGGTTGGGTTGGGTTAGGTTGGGTTGGGTTGGGTTGGGTTGGGTTGGGTTGGGTTGGGTTGGGTTACATTGCAATGTCAATGGCGTCATCGCCATAGGTGTAGAGCTCGAGGTCGATGGCAGCGTATTCTTGGGCCGAAATCAACTCCTCCTCGAACACCTGAAGTTGGGTTGGGTTGGGTTGGGTTGGGTTGGGTTGGGTTGGGTTGGGTTGGGTTGGGTTACATTGCAATGTCAATGGCGTCATCGCCATAGTTGTAGAGCTCGAGGTCGATGGCAGCGTATTCTTGGGCCGAAATCAACTCCTCCTCGAACACCTGAAGTTGGGTTGGGTTGGGTTGGGTTGGGTTGGGTTGGGTTGGGTTGGGTTGGGTTGGGTTGGGTTGGGTTGGGTTGGGTTGGGTTACATTGCAATGTCAATGGCGTCATCGCCATAGTTGTAGAGCTCGAGGTCGATGGCAGCGTATTCTTGGGCCGAAATCAACTCCTCCTCGAACACCTGAAGTTGGGTTTGTTTTCTTTTGTTTTGTTTTGTTTTGTTTGGTTTGGATAGGTTTGATTAGGCTGGGTTGGTTTGGTTTGGGTTACGTTGCAATGTCAATGGCGTCATCGCCAAAGGTGTAGAGCTGGAGGTCAATGGCAGCGTATTCCTGGGCAAAATTAAACTCCTCCTCGAACACCTGAAGTTGGGTTGGGTTGGGTTGGGTTGGGTTGGGTTGGGTAGGAATAGTTCAATTTTGATTGGTTTGGTTTGGGTTTGGGATGGCTTCACTTTGGTTTGGTTTTGGACAGTTTCGTTTTGGTTTGGATTTGGATAGTTTCGGTTTGGTTTGGATCTGTTTTGGTCGAGTTGGGAGTTAGTTTTTGAGTTAGTTATTGGAGTAAGTTATTAAAGTTATTTATTGGAGTTAGTTATTGGAGGTAGTTATTGAAGTTAGGAATTGGATTTAATTATTGGAGTTAGTTGCTGGAGTAAGTTATTGGAGTGAGCACTGTTCATCAGTTATCTTTGACAGGTACCCCCAAAGTCACCCTGTAGTCCAATTGTCTGTCTGTCTGTCTGTCTGTCTGTCTGTCTGTCTGTCTGTCTGTCTGTCTGTCACACTCACTGTCAACTGCCATGGTAGCTTTGTCCAGGTAAAGTAACAGCCCGTTCCCTACAGCCATAACACGGGGCTCCCTTAATACCACGCCCCACCAGGCGTTATCATTACACAGTGTTACACCATCTTACCTCATTGGCCCTCTTCGCCAAGTTATCCACCACGAGGCGTGACTGGTCAGGGAATGTGACTGCAAGCAGCTCATACTTTGCCTTGTTCAGCACCAGCACACGGGTGACTTGGGTCGTCCACACACTTTCAACACTAACGGCCTCTGTCCGTGGTGGGAGCGGGAGTGGGAGTGGGAGTGGGAGTGGGTGTGGGTGTGAAAGTGGGTGGGAGTGGGGGTGGGGGTGGGAGCCTGGTCAGGGAATGTGACTGCAAGCAGCTCATACTTTGCCTTGTTGAGCACTAGAACACGGGTGACTTGGGTCGTCCACACACTTTCAACACTAACGGCCTCTGTACACGGTGGATGCGGGAGTGGGAGTGGGAGTGGGAGTGGGAGTGGGAGTGGGAGTGGGAGTGGGAGTGGGAGTGGGTGTGGGTGTGGAAGTGGGTGGGAGTGGGGGGTGGGGGGGGGGAGTGGGGGTGGGAGCCTGGTCAGGGAATGCGACTGCAAGCAGCTCATACTTAACCTTTTTCAGCACCAGCACACGGGTGACTTGGGTTGTCCACACACTTTCAACACTAACGGCCTCTGTACGCGGTTGGAGTGAGAGTGAGAGTGGGAGTGGAAGTGGGTGTGGTTTGGGAGTGGGAGGGGGGGCGGGTGTAGAGTGTGGGTGGGTGTGGGAGAGAGAGTGTGTGGGTGTGGGTGTGGGAGCCTTGTTGAGCACCAACACACTCTCAACACTAACGGCCTCAGTACGTGGTGCCCACCACCCCACCACCCCACCTGCCTATACCCAGCACCCCCACACCTGTGAAGTATGCGACCACCCAGAATGGCTCTGATACACTCCGTATCTCCAAGTTGGTGTTGGCGGTGGCAGCCGCAGTCGCATCAGAGCAACCCAGCAACCCATCATGGCAACCCCTCTACCCACCACCCCACCTGCCTATTACCCCTCCTACCCACCACCACACCTGCCCACTACCCCACCCCACCACCTGCCTATACCCCACCACCCTACACCTGTGAAGTATGCGACCTCCCCAAAAGGCTCTGATTCACCGCGCAACTCCTGGTTGGCATTGGCAGTGGCAGCAGCAGTCGCATCAGAGCAAACCAGCAACCCAACAACCCATCATGTCCACCCCACCACCCTACTACCCCACACCTGTGAAGTATGCGACCTCCCCAAATGGCTCTGATTCACCGCGTAGCTCCTGGTTGGCGTTGGCGGTGGCAGCAGCAGTCGCAACAGAGCAACCCAGCAACCCAACAACCCATCATGGCCACCCCACCACCTGCCTGTACCCCACCACCCCTCACCTGTGAAGTATGCGACCTCCCCAAAAGGCTCTGATTCACCGCGTAGCTCCTGGTTGGCATTGGCGGTGGTAGCAGCAGTCGCGTCAGAGCAAACCAGCAACCCATCATGGCCACCCCACCACCCTACCACCCCTCACCTGTGAAGTATGCGATCTCCCCAAATGGCTCTGATTCACCGTGTATCCACTGTTTGGCGTTGGCGTTGGCAGTGGCAGCGGCAGTCGCGTCAGAGCAACACAGCAACCCATGGTGGCCACCCTTCTACCCACCACCCCACATATCTATTACCCCTCCTGCCCACCACACCACCACCTGCCTATACGCAGCAACCCCACACCTGTTAAGTATGCGACCTCCCCAAAAGGCTCTGATTCACCCCGTAACTCCTGGTGGGAGGTGGCGGTTGCAGCGGCAGTGGCACCAGAGCAACCCAGCAACCCAACAACCCATCATTGCCACCCCACCACCCCACAACCCCTCACCTGTTAAGTATGTGACCTCCCCAAATGGCTCTGATTCACCGCGTAACTGTTGGTTGGCATTGGCAGAGGCAGTCGTGTCAGATCAGCCCAACAACTCATCGTGGCTACCCCTCTGCCCACCACCCCACAACACTGTCTGCCTATTACCCCTCCTGCCCACCACCCCACCTGCCCATTACCTCTCCTGCCCACCACCCCACCACCCCACCTGCCTATATCCCACCACCCCACACCTGTGAAGTATGCGACCTCCATAAAAGGCTCTGATCCACTCCGTATCTCCTGGTTGGCGGTGGCGGTGGCAGCGGCAGTTGCATCACTGCGAACCCAGCAACCCATCATGGCCACCCCTCTACCCACCACCCCACCTGCCTATTACCCCTCCTGCCCACCACCACTCCTGCCCACTACCCCACCCCACCACCTACCTATACCCCACCACCCCACACCTGTGAAGTATGCGACCTCCATAAAAGGCTCTGATCCACTCCGTATCTCCTGGTTGGCATTGGCGGTGGCAGCGGCAGTTGCATCAGAGCAACCCAGCAACCCATCATGGCCACCCCTCTACCCACCATCCCACCTGCCTATTACCCCTCCTACCCACCACCACTCCTGCCCACCACCCCACCACCTCACCCCACCACCTGCCTATACCCCACCACCCCACACCTGTGAAGTATGCGACCTCCCCAAATGGTTCTGATTCACCCCTTAGCTCCTGGTTGGCATTGGCGGTGGCAGCGGCAGTCGCGTCAGAGCCAGCCCTTGATAACGATCGAATCAAGAAGTTGGACGACCGCTTTGTGAACAAGGACTGCTTGGAATGGTCAGGGGCTGGGAAGGGAAGAGAAGAGAAGGGGGGGGTGAGGAAGTGGGGAGGGATGGGAAGAGGAGGGGGGGATGACGTGGGGAGGGAATGAGAGTGTGTGTGTGTGAGTGTGAGTGTGTGTGTGTGTGTGTGTGTTTGTGTGTGTGTGTGCGTGTGTGTGTGGGTGTGTGTGTGGTGGTGGTGGTGGTGGGGGGGGGCAACTAAAAAAAGGAGCAAGATAACATGGTCAACTGCAGTCGACTGCTTTATTAACATGGATTGCTTGGAATGGTCAGGGGATGGGAAGGGAAGAGAAGAGAAGAGAAGGGGGGGTGAGGAAGTGGGGAGGGAAGGGAAGGGGAGGGGGAATGACGACATGGGGAGGGAATAAGAGTGTGTGTGTTTGTGTGTGTGTTTGTGTGAGGTGTGTGTGTGTGTGTGTGGGGGGGGGGGGGGGGGGGGGGGGGGGGGGGGGGGGGCTGAAAAAGGAACGAGATAACATGGACGACTGCTTTGTTAACAAGGATAACTTGGAAAGGTCAGGGGCTGGGAGGGGAAAGGGAAGTGGGTGGGGGGAGTGGGTGGGGGGAGTGGGTGGCAACTAAAAAGGGGCAAGACAACATAGATTGCTTGGAGAGGTTGGGGGCTGGGGGGGAAGGGGATGTGAGGAGGAAGAGAAGGGGGCAGGGGAGATGAGGAAGTGGGGAGGGAATATGTGTGTGTGTATGTGTATGTGTATGTTTGTGTGTGTGTGTGCGCGTGAGAGGGGGAGAGGGGGGGGGGGGGGGGGGGGGGGGGGGACTAAAAAAGGAACGAGGATTGCTTGTTAAGGTCAGGGGCTGTGAGGGGGGAGGTAAGGGGAGGTAAGGGGGGGGGGGGGGGGGGGGGGGGGAAGGGGAGGGGGGGATGAGGGATGCTGTTGGTTTGGTTTGAGTTTGGGCTGGATTGGGATTGGTTTGGTTTGGGCTGGTTTGGGTTGGGCTGGTTTGGGTTGGTTGTGGGTGTGGGAAGTTTGGGCTGGTTTGGGTTGGGCTAGGCTGGGTTGGTTGTGGGTGTGGGTGGTTAGGGGTGTGGGTGTGGGTGTGGGTGTGGGTGTGGGTGTGGGTGGCGTGGGTTAGGGATAACTTGGAAAATCCATCGCCTGTGAGGGGAGAAGAGAAAGGGGGATGATGGTTGGGGGTAGGCAGATGAGGGTGGGCAGACGGGTAGCAACGAAACAAGTGCTATGCAGCGTCGCCTGGGATGCTAACAAATGGCGGAGAGTGATCACCAGAGTGATCAAGATTTACAACAACCTTATTTTTCTTCTTTTACCCACTGCCAACCCCACCTCCTCAGTTATTTAAAACCCAGAAGCCCAACCCCTGCATTACCTACCATTTCCACCGTCAAGATTGCTACAACCTTCTTTTTCTTCTTCTCCCCACTCCCAACCCCACCTCCTCATTTATTTAAAACCCAGAAGCCCAACCCCTGCATTACCTACCATTTCCACCGTCAAGGTTTGCTACAACCTTCTCTTACTTCTCCTCCCCACTCCCAACCCCACCTCCTCATTTATTTAAAACCCAGAAGCCCAACCCCTGCATTACCTACCATTTCCACCGTCAAGGTTTGCTACAACCTTCTCTTACTTCTCCTCCCCACTCCCAACCCCACCTCCTCAGTTATTTAAAACCCAGAAGCCCAACCTCTTCAATACCAAATTCTCTGTCAAGATTTGCGACAACCTTTTTCTTCTTTTCCCCACTGCCAACCCCACCTCCGTGATTTGTTTTCATCTCTCGACTCCCCAACTTTTCCCCACCTTCTCCACACTCCCCACCGTTTTCTTCTTCTCCCCACTCCCACCCCACCTCCTCAGTTATTTAAAACACCAGAAGCCCAACCCATTCATTACTTACGGTCGGGCAAGTCCCTTAAGCCCATTTGGCCAACCCCAGGACTTATACTACATTGCATTACATGTTAAAGTCTACTTGACACCGCGAAGGTGTATGAGGCTCTGTGCTCTAAACAAAAAGAAAAAGCACCCACAAAGCAAAAAAAAAACATACTGTAACATACATACATACATACATACATACATACACATTACCTACCGTTTTCACTGTCATGCTTAGCAAAGACCTTCTTCTTCTTCTTCTTCTCCCCCAGCATTACATTTACCTCACCCTCCACAATGAGGTATAGCTCTGAAACAATGTCACCCTAAGCATGAAGTATAAGGGGGGTGCAGGTGGGTGGGCAGGTGTGTGTGTGTGTGTGAGTGAGAGTTTGTGTGTGGGGGGGTATGTGCATGTGCATGTGTGTGTGTGTATACCTCCCCCTCCACAATGAGGTATAGCTCTGATACCATGTTGCCCTGAGGTAGAAGGGGGGTGCAGGTGTGTGGGTGTGAGCGTGTGGGTGTGAGTGTGTGGGTGTGAATGTGGGTGTATGGGGGCAGGGGGGGGGGGGGGGGGGTATGTGCATGTGTATGTGGGTGTGCATACATCCCCCTCCACAATGAGGTATAGCTCTGAAACAATGTCACCCTAAGCATGAGGTATAAGGGGGGTGCAGGTGGGTGGGCAGGTGTGTGTGTGTGTGTGTGAGAGAGAGTTTGTGTGTGGGGAGGTATGTGCATGTGCATGTGTGTGTGTGTATACCTCCCCCTCCACAATGAGGTATAGCTCTGATACCATGTTGCCCTGAGGTAGACAGGGGGTGCAGGTGTGTGGGTGTGAGCGTGTGGGAGTGAGTGTGTGGGTGTGAATGTGGGTGTATGGGGGCAGGGGGGGGGGGGGGGGGTATGTGCATGTGTATGTGGGTGTGCATACCTCCCCCTCCACAATGAGGTATAGCTCTGATACAATGTCGCCCTAAGCATGAGGTATAAGGGGGGTGCAGGTGTGTGGGTAGGTGGGTGGGTGGGTGGGTGTGGGTGACTTTGTGTGGGGGTGGGGGGGTATGTGCATGTGTATGTGGGTGTGCATACCTCGCCCTCCACAATGAGGTATAGCTCTGATACAATGTCGCCCTGAGGTAGAAGGGGGGTGCAGGTGTGTGTGTGTGTGTGAGTGTGTGTGTGTGTGAGTGTGTGGGTGTGAGTGTGTGGGCGTGAGTGTGTGGGTGTGAGTGTGTGTGGGTGTGAGTGTGTGGGTGTGAGTGTGTGGGTGAGTGTGTGGGTGTGAGTGTGTGGGTGAGTGTGTGGGTGAGTGTGTGGGTGAGTGTGTGTGGGTGAGTGCGTGGGTGTGAGTGTGTGGGTGAGTGTGTGTGGGTGAGTGTGTGGGTGTGAGTGTGTGAGTGAGTGTGTGTGGGTGAGTGCGTGGGTGTGAGTGTGTGGGTGAGTGTGTGTGTGTGTGTGTGTGTGTGTGTGTGTGTGTGTGTGTGTGCGCGCGTGTGCGTGTGTGTGCGTGTGTGCGTGTGTGTGCGTGTGTGGGGAGTGAGTGGGTGAGTGGGTGGGGGATGGGGTGTGGGTTTTGTGGGTGTGGGTGTGTGGATTGATGGGGGTTAGTAGGTAAGTAGGTAATAGGGTGTGGTGGATGGATGGGGCCCAACACAGGAAATCACACTGCATACAGGATCTCCGCATGCACACCCACACAGGTAATGATAACGCCTGGTGGGGCGTGGTGTTAAGGGAACCTGTCGTACGCGGGTACAGAGCGGTCTTCTACCTCAACTGGACAAGCTACCATCGCAGTTGATAACGACCTGCAACGCTAAGAGCGACCGTAGGGGGAATCGAACCCCCGATTCTTCGTCCTCAAGCGATTTGGTCTACCACTAGACCCATGTACATCACTGAAAGGGGCTACACCCACACATGTGCATGGGCATGTATGAGTGTGCATGTGGGTGGGTGTGGATGGGCGTTGATTTGGGTGTGTATGTGGGCAAGTGGGTGCGTAGGTGCATAGGTGTGTGTGTGTGTGTCATGTAGACATCCTGCACCGCATGCAAGATGTCTAGATTAGGTAGGAATAGTTCGATACACGCCGCCGCCAGCACTGGGTGTGAGTGAACATGGGTATGTGTGGGTGTGCATGTGGGTGTGTGTGGGGTCCAACACACACCGCATGCAAGATGTCTAAATTAGGTAGGAAGGGTTTGATACACGCCGCCACCAGCATTGTGTGTGTGTGTGTGTACATGGGTATGTGTGGGTGTGCATGTGAATGGTGTGTGTGAGGTCCAACACACACCGCATGCAAGATGTCTAAATTAGGTAGGAAGGGTTTGTCACACGCCGCCACCAGCATTGTGTGTGTGTGTGTACATGGGTATGTGTGGGTGTGCATGTGAATGGTGTGTGTGAGGTCCAACACACACCGCATGCAAGATGTCTAAATTAGGTAGGAAGAGTTTGATACACGCCGCCGCCAGCATTGTGTGTGTGTGTGTACATGGGTATGTGTGGGTGTGAATGTGAATGGTGTGTGTGAGGTCCAACACACACCGCATGCAAGATGTCTAAATTAGGTAGGAAGAGTTTGATACACGCCGCCGCCAGCATTGTGTGTGTGTGTGTACATGGGTATGTGTGGGTGTGTATGTGGATTGTGTGTGTGGGGTCCAACACACACCGCATGCAGGATCTCCACATTAGGTTGATAGGTGAGAGAGTGTGGGTGGGTGGATGGAGGGGGGGGGGGGGGGGGGGGGGGGGGTATTTGGGTGTGTATGGGGGTGTACATGTTTATGTTTGTTAGTGGGTGGGTGGGGGTGAGGTCCAAAACAGTATCACCCACCACACGCAGGATCTCCACATTAGGTAGGAAGAGCTTGATACGTGCTGCCGCCAGCACTGTGTGTGTGTACATGGGCATGTGTGGGTGTGCATGTGGATGGTGTGTGTGAGGTCTTACATGCACCGCATGCAGGATCTCCACATTAGGTAGGTGGGAGAGAGGTTAAGTGGAAGGGTGGGGGAGGGTGGGAATGTGAGAGGGTGTGAGTGGGTGTGGGTGTGTGGGAGGGTGGGAATGTGAGAGGGTGTGTAAGTGGGTGGGAGGGTGGGAGAGGGTGGGTGGGAGGGTGAGGAACAACACAGTAAGTCGCACTGCATGCAGGATCTCCACATTAGGTAGGAAGAGTTCAATACATGCAGCCGCCAGCACTGTGTGTGTGTACATGGGCATGTGTGGGTGTGTGCATGTGGATGGTGTGCGTGAGGTCTTACATGCACCGCATGCAGGATCTCCACATTAGGTAGGAAGAGCTCGATACATGCAGCCGCCAGCACTGTGTGTGTGTGTGTACATGGGCATGTGTGGGTGTGTGCATGTGGATGGTGTGTGTGAGGTCATACATGCACCGCATGCAGGATCTCCACATTAGGTAGGAAGGTGACAAGGTGTGGGGAGGGTGGGGGTGGGTGGGAATGTGAGGAGGTGAGAGGGTGCGTGTGTGTGTTGGAGGATGTGGGTGGGTGTGAGTGGGTGGGAGGGTGTGTAAGTGGGAGGGAGGGTGTGTGAGGGTGGGGGGGAGGGTGAAGTCCAACATAGTGAGTCGCACCGCATGCAGGATCTCCACATTAGGTAGAAAGGTGAGTGGGTGTGTGGAGGGTTGTAGGAGGGTGGGATGTGAGAGGGTGAGAGGGTGTGTGTGTGTTGTAGGGTGTGGGTGGGTGTGAGTGGGTGGGAGGGTGTGTAAGTGAGATGGAGGGTGTGAGAGGGTGGGTGGGAGGGTGAAGTCCAACATAGTGAGTCGCACCGCATGCAGGATCTCCACATTAGGTAGAAAGGTGACAAGGTGTGTGGGAGGGTGTAGGAGGGTGAGATGTGAGAGGGTGAGAGGGTGTGTGTGTGTTGTAGGGTGTGGGTGGGTGTGACTGGGTGGGAGGGTGTGTAAGTGGTGGGAGGGGTGTAAGTGGGTGGGAGGGTGTGAGAGGGTGGGTGGGAGGGTGAAGTCCAACATAGTGAGTCGCACCGCATGCAGGATCTCCACATTAGGTAGAAAGGTGACAAGGTGTGTGGGAGGGTGTAGGAGGGTGGGATGTGACAGGGTGAGAGGGTGTGTGTGTGTGGAGGGTGTGGGTGGGTGTGAGTGGGTGGGAGGGTTGTTGTGAGTGGGTGGGAGTGAGTGTGTGAGAGGGTGGGTGGGAGGGTGAAGTCCAACATAGTGAGTCGCACGCATGCAGGATCTCCACATTAGGTAGAAAGGTGACAAGGTGTGTGGGAGGGTGTAGGAGGGTGGGATGTGAGAGGGTGAGAGGGTGTGTGTGGTTGTAGGGTGTGTGGGTGGGTGTGAGTGGGTGGGAGGGTGTGTAAGTGAGATGGAGGGGTGAGAGGGTGGGTGGGAGGGTTGAAGTCCAACATAGTGAGTCGCACCGCATGCAGGATCTCCACATTAGGTAGAAAGGTGAGTGGGTTGTGTGGGAGGGTGTAGGAGGGTGGTGATGTGAGAGGGTGAGAGGGTTGTGTGTGTGTTGGAGGGTGTGGGTGGGTGTGACTGGTTGGAGGGGTGTAAGTGGGTGGGAAGGTGTGTAAGTGGGTGGGAGGGTGTGAGAGGGTGGGTGGGAGGGTTAAGTCCAACATAGTGAGTCGCACCGCATGCAAGATCTCCACATTAGGTAGAAGGTGATAAGGTGGTGGAGGGTTGTAGGAGGTGGGATGTGAGAGGGTGAGAGGGTGTGTGTGTGTTGGAGGGTGTGGGTGGGTGTGAGTGGGTGGGAGGGTGTGTAAGTGAGATGGAGGGTGTGAGAGGGTGGGGGGGAGGGTTGAAGTCCAACATAGTGAGTCGCACCGCATGCAGGATCTCCACATTAGGTAGAAAGGTGACAAGGTGTGTGGGAGGGTGTAGGAGGGTGGGATGTGAGAGGGTGAGAGGGTGTGTGTGTGTTGTAGGGTGTGGGTGGGTGTGAGTGGGTGGGAGGGTGTGTAAGTGGGTGGGAGGGTGTGAGAGGGTGGGGGGGAGGGTGAAGTCCAACATAGTGAGTCGCACTGCATGCAGGATCTCCACATTAGGTAGGAAGGTGAGTGGGTGTGGGTGGGTGGATGGATGGGGGGGGGTGTATAAGGGTGTTTATGTGGGTGTACGTGTGTGTGTGTATGTGTGTTAGTGGGTGTGTGGGTGTGAGGTCCAACACAGCAACACCCACCGCATGCAGGATCTCCACATTAGGTAGGAAGGTGAGTGGGTGTGGGTGGGTGGATGGATGGGGGGGGGTGTATAAGGGTGTGTATGTGGGTGTACGTGTGTGTGTGTATGTGTGTTAGTGGGTGTATGGGTGTGAGGTCCAACACAGAAACACCCACCGCATGCAGGATCTCCACATTAGGTAGAAAGAGCTCGATACGCGCCGCCGCCAGCACCGCGTCGAAGAACTTGGTTGCGCAGTCTTTGAAGAGGTAGCAGTCTTGGAGCTTGGTCTCGTACAGGTTTCGGAGCACGCGGCGGCGCAGTGAGGAGGGGTAGATGCTCAACACGTTTTCGTCGTTGGTTTCTTCGCTGTGGAAGTGCAGCTCAAGGTGTTGCTCCATGGCATTGTACAAAGCCTGCAGTCGGATTAATGGTGGTGTAGGTGCTGGTGTAGGTGTTGGTGTAGGTGGTGTAGGTGGTTGTGTAGGTGGTGGTTTAAGAAGTGCAGCTCAAGGAGTTGCTCCATGGCATTGTACAAAGCCCGCAGTCGGATTAATGGTGGTGTAGGTGCTGGTGTAGGTGTTGGTGTAGGTGTTGGTGGTGTTGGTGGTGGTGGTTGTGTAGGTGGTGGTTTAGGAAGTGCAGCTCAAGGTGTTGCTCCATGGCATTGCACAAGGCCTGGGGGGGAGAGGGAAAATAGTGGGGATATATCGTTTTTGTAGAGACAAGAGTGGGTGTATTAGCATACAACATGCTGCGGCTAGCACCTACTGTTAAAATGTAAATGTGTGTGTTTGTTTTGGTGCATTCATGTATGTATATTTGCATGTTTATGCGTGTATATCTATGCAAGGGTGTGTGTTTATGCATGTATGTATGTATGTATGTATGTATGTATGTATGTATGTATGTATGTATGTATGTATGTATGTATGTAAGTGTATATGGATGTATGTGCGAGGGTGTGCATGTGTGTATATGTGTGTATATGTATATGTGTGCAAGGGTTTGTGTCAGGGTACTTCCATTGACCAAATTGGACAGTGCTTTAGCGCATTTGACAAACAAAAAACTGCGCTTTGTAGTGCAAAAAGCGCAAACATTGCTTGCTGCGCCCACAGGGGGTTGCAAAATACTCAGTGGGGCTCAAAAACGCAGTGGGGCTCAAAAAGGCAGCGCGCCAGCGCGCGCTAGGAATTACCCTGGTTTGTGTATGTATCTGTGCAAGGGTCTGTGTATGTAACCTACCGGTGGGATGTCGCGAGTGCGTCTGAACTCTATTAAGTTGGTCTTCATGTCTCGTAGCTCTTTAGAGCGCTCATCGGCCTTCACCATCAACATTGTTACGGTACCGAGAATGTACGCGGACAGCACGACGTTGAGCAGACAGTACAGGATCATGAAACCGGCCTCATACCTGCAGGGTTTAGGTTACAGAGTTTATGGTTTGGGTTTCAGGGTTTAGGGTTTTAAAGTTATCAAGAGTGAGAGAGAGAGAGAGAGAGAGAGAGAGAGAGAGAGAGAGAGAGACTTCACCATCAACATGGTCACGGTACCCAGAATGTACGCGGACAGCGCGAGATTAAGCAGGCAGTACAAGATCATGAAACCGGCCTCATACCTGCTGGGTTTGGTTTAGGGTTTAGGGTTTAGGGTTTAAGGTTTAGGGTTCAGGGTTTAGCACTGAGCAGAGAGTAGATGACCATGAAGCCAGCCCGAGCACTGTAAAGGTTAGGGGTTAGGGGGATAGCGTCCCGGATAGCGTTGAGGCTGTCACCACACCACCACGACCACAACCACACCAATGCCACCACCACCACCACCAATCCACACCAAAACACATGTTCCCCCTTCTTCCAAACATGCAGAGTACTCACGCAGATGCACATTCCCACCACCACCACCAATCCACACCAAAACACCTACTCACCAATACACACCACCACTACCACCACCACCAGTTCACACCAAAACACATGTTCACCCTTCAACCAAACATGCAGAGTACTCACGCAAAAGCTGAGTAGAAGTCGTTGTCGCCAAGGGATCCAATTAAGAGTGCCTGGAGGCGCGTCCCGAATGAATTTTTTGAAGTTATGAATAATCTGAGTTCTGAACTGAATACATTTAAAAGTATTAATTTAATTTAATGTAAAGTGATACTCACGCAGAAGCTGAGTAGAAGTCGTTGTCGCCAAGGGATCCAACAAAGGCAGAGACTGCAACGTACATCGAATATATGTACCTGAAAGCATAGGAGTTGTGGTGTTGTTGGAGGTGATGGTGTTGGTATTGTTGGTGTTGTTGGAGGTGATGGTGTTGGTATTGTTGGTCTTATTGGAGGTGATGGTGTTGGTATTGTTGGTGTTATTGGAGGTGATAGTGTTGGTATTGTTGGTGTTATTGGAGGTGATGGTGTTGGTATTGTTGGTGTTATTGGAGGTGATGGTGTTGGTATTGTTGGTCTTATTGGAGGTGATGGTGTTGGTATTGTTGGTCTTATTGGAGGTGATGGTGTTGGTATTGTTGGTGTTATTGGAGGTGATGGTGTTGGTATTGTTGGTCTTATTGGAGGTGATGGTGTTGGTATTGTTGGTCTTATTGGAGGTGATGGTGTTGGTATTGTTGGTGTTATTGGAGGTGATGGTGTTGGTATTGTTGATGTTATTGGTGTTGGTGCAGCGGTGTGACGCGTACATCAAATATGTATAGAGCTGCAAGCCTGGTAGAATGGCAAATAATGTTGGTGTGCTTGTGTTGGTGTGGCGGTGATGGTGTTGGCATGGTGATGGTGTGTGTATAGCTGCAAGCATAAGATAATGGTTTATGATGTTGGTGTGCTTGTGTTGGTGTGGCGGTGATGGTGTTGGCATGGTGATGGTGTGTGTATAGCTGCAAGCATGAGAGAATGGTGTATGGTGTTTGTGTGGTGGTGTTGGTGTGGAGGTGATGGTGTTGGCATGGTGATGGTGTGTGTTTAGCTGCAAGCATGAGAGAATGGTGTATGGTGTTTGTGTGGTGGTGTTGGTGTGGAGGTGATGGTGTTGGCATGGTGATGGTGTGTGTATAGCTGCAAGCATGAGAGAATGGTGTATGATGTTTGTGTGGTGGTGTTGGTGTGGAGGTGATGGTGTTGGCATGGTGATGGTGTGTGTATAGCTGCAAGCATGAGAGAATGGTGTATGGTGTTTGTGTGGTGGTGTTGGTGTGGAGGTGATGGTGTTGGCATGGTGATGGTGTGTGTATAGCTGCAAGCCTGGTAGAATGGCAAATAATGTTGGTGTGCTTGTGTTGGTGTGGCGGTGATGGTGTTGGCATGGTGATGGTGTGTGTATAGCTGCAAGCATGAGATAATGGTTTATGATGTTTGTGTTGTGGTTTTGGTGTGGAGGTGATGGTGTTGGCATGGTGATGGTGTGTGTATAGCTGAAAGCATGAGAGAATGGTTTATGATGTGTGTGTGGTGGTTTTGGTGTGGAGGTGATGGTGTTGGCATGGTGATGGTGTGTGTATAGCTGCAAGCATGAGAGAATGGTTCAGGGTGTTTGTGTGGTGGTGTTGGTGTGGAGGTGATGGTGTTGGCATGGTGATGGTGTGTGTATAGCTGCAAGCATGAGAGAATGGTGTATGGTGTTTGTGTGGTGGTGGTGGTGTGGAGGTGATGGTGTTGGCATGGTGATGGTGTGTGTATAGCTGCAAGCATGAGATAATGGTGTATGGTGTTTGTGTGGTGGTGTTGGTGTGGCGGTGATGGTGTTGGCATGGTGATGGTGTGTGTATAGCTGCAAGCATGAGAGAATGGTGTATGGCGTTTGTGTGGTGGTGTTGGTGTGGAGGCAATGGTGTCGGCATGGTGATGGTGTGTGTATAGCTGCAAGCATGAGAGAATGGTGTATGGTGTTTGTGTGGTGGTGTTGGTGTGGAGGTGATGGTGTTGGCATGGTGATGGTGTGTGTATAGCTGCAAGCATGAGAGAATGGTGTATGGTGTTTGTGTGGTGGTGTTGGTGTGGAGGTGATGGTGTTGGCATGGTGATGGTGTGTGTATAGCTGCAAGCATGAGAGAATGGTTTATGATGTTTGTGTGGTGGTGTTGGAGTGGAGGTGATGGTGTTGGCATGGTGATGGTGTGTGTATAGCTGCAAGCATTGTAGAATGGCATATGCTGTTATTTCGGAGGTGATGGTGTATGTATGTGGAGGATGTGGAGGTGATGGTGTATGTATGTGGAGGATGTGGCGGTCGGGATTTTATGGTAGGGATGCCAAGATAGGGATGTGAAGGTAGGGTTGTGGAGGGAATGGCTTGGAGTTTGTGTTGATGGGGGCAATGGCTTGGAGTTTGTGTTGATGGGGGCAATGGGTTGTGTTTGTGTTGATGGGGGCAATGGGCTGTGTTTGTGTTGATGGGGGCAATGGGCTGTGTTTGTGTTGATGGGGGCAATGGGCTGTGTTCGTGTTGATGGGGGCAATGGGCTGTGTTCGTGTTGATGGGGGCAATGGGCTGTGTTTGTGTTGAGGGGGGCAATGGGCTGTGTTTGTGTTGAGGGGGGCAATGGGCTGTGTTTGTGTTGAGGGGGGCAATGGGCTGTGTTTGTGTTGATGGGGGCAATGGGCTGTGTTTGTGTTGATGGGGGCAATGGGCTGTGGTTTGTGTTGTGAGGGGGGCGGCGGGCAATGGGCTGTGTTTGTGTTTGAGGGGGGGCAATGGGCGTGGTGTGTTGAGGGGGCAATGAGGCTTTGTGTTTGGGTTGAGGGGGGCAATGGCTGTGTTTGTGTTGAGGGGGGCAATGGGCTGTGTTTGTGCTTATGGGGGCAAGGGGGTGGTTTGTGTTGAGGGGGGCAATGGGCTGGTTTGTGTTGAGGGGGGGCATGGTGTGTGGTGTCTTGAGGGGGGCAAGGGGCTGTGTTTGTGTTGAGGGGGGCAATGGGCTGTGTTGATGTGAGGGGGGCATGGGATGTGTTTGTGTTGAGGGGGGCCAGGCAATGGGCTGTGTTTCGTGTTGAGGGGGGAATGGGTCTGTGTTGTTGTTTGATGGGGGCAATTGGGCCCTGTGTTTGTGTGAGCGGGGGGGGGGGGGCAATGGGCAATGGGCTTTCTTTTGTGTTGATGTGGGGCATGGGAGTGTTGTGTGAGGGGGGCAATGGGCTGGTTTGTGTTGAGGGGGCAAGGGCGTGTTGTTTTGAGAGGGGGCAATGGGCTGTGTTTGTGTTGATGGGGGCAATGGGCTGTGTTTGTGTTGAGGGGGGCAATGGGCTGTGTTTGTGTTGATGGGGGCAATGGGCTGTGTTTGTGTTGATGGGGGCCGGAAACAATGGGCTTTGTGTTTGTGTTGAGGGGGGCAATGGGCTGTGTTTGGTTGAGTGGGGGCATGGGCTGTGTTTGTGTTCAGGGGGGAATGGCAATGGGCTGTGTTAGTGTTGAGGGGGTCTCTGGGCTGTGTTCTGTTGTTGATGGGGCAATGGCTGTGTTTTTGTTGAGGGGGGCATGGCTGTGTTTGTGTTGGGGGGCAATGGCTGGTTTTGTGTTTAGGGGCGGCCCCCAATATGGGCTGGGTTTGTTTGAGGGGGCAATGGGGCTGTGTTTGTGTTGAGGGGTGCAATGGGTGTTTTGTGTTGGTGAATGGGCGTGTTCCATGTGGGCATGGGCTGGTTATGTGTTGATGGGGGCAATGGGCTGTGTTTGTGTTGATGGGGGCAATGGGCTGGTGTTGTGTTATGGGGGCATGGCTGTGGTTTTGTGTTGATGGGGGGCAATGGGCTGTGTTTGTGTTGAGGGGGCATGGGGCTGTGTTTGTGTTGAGGGGGGCAATGGGCTGTGTTTGTGTTGGGGGCAATGGCTGGTTGTTTGATGGGCAATGGCTGTGTTTGTGTTGATGGGGGCAATGGGCTGTGTTGTGTGGGCATGCTGTGTTTTATGGGGGGCAATGGGCGGTTGTGAGCAGGCTGGTGTTTGTGTTGATAGGGGGCCAATGGGCTTGTTTGTGATGAGGGAATTTGTTGTTTGAGGGGGGCAAGATGGGCTGTGTGTTGTGTTGGAGGGGCAATGGGCTGTGTTTTGTGTTTGATGGGGGGCAATGGGCTGTGTTCGTGTTGATGGGGGCACTCGGGCTGTGTTCGTGGTTGAGGGGTGCAATGGCTGTGTTCGTGTTGAGAGGGGCATGGGCTGTGTTTTGTTGTTGAGGGGGCATGGGCGTTTGGTGTATGAGGGGGGCAATGGGGCTGTGTTTTTGTTTGACGGGGGCAATGGGCTGTGTTGTGTTGAATAGGGGCACATGGGCTGTGTTTTTGGTGTTGAAGGGGGCAATTGGCTGTGTTTGTGGATTGCTGGGCTTGTGTTTTAGGGGGAATGTGCTGTGTTTTTGTGTGCTAGGGCTGTTTTGTTGAGGGCAATGGGCTTGTTTGTGTTGAGGGGGGCAATGGCTGTTTTATGGGCAATGGCTGTTTTGTGTTGATGGGGGCAATGGGCTGTGTTTGTGTTGATGGGGGCATGGGCTGTGTTTTGTGTTTGATGGGGGCAATGGGCTGTGTTTGTGTTATGGCATGGCCTGTGTTTTGTTGGGGGCAATTGGGTTGTGTTTGTGTTGATCGGGGCAATGGGCTGTGTTTTGTGTTGATGGGGGATAATGGCTGTGTTTGGTTGTGGTGAAAGGGCTTGTGGATGGCTGTGGTGTGCAGGGATTGGCTTGTTTGTGTTGATGGGGGCAATGGCGTGTTTTTTGGGCATGGTGTTTGTGTTGAGGGGGGCAATGGGCTTTGTTTGTTTTGAGGGGGAGGTGCATGGGCTGTGGTTTTGTTTGAGGGGATCATGGGCCTGTGTTTGTTTGATGGGGAGGCAATGGGCTTGGTGTTTGTGTTTGATGGGGGGCATTGGGCTGTGTTTTGTTGATGGGCAATGGCTGTGTTTGTGTTGATGGGGTCAATGGGCCTGTTTTGTGTTGAGGGGGGCAATGGCTGTGTTTGTGTTGATGGGGCAATGTGCTGTGGTTTTGTGTTGATGGGGTCATGTGGCTTTGTTTGTGTTGAGGGGGGCAATGGGCTGTGTTTTTGTGTTGATGGGGGCAATGGTCGTTTTGTGTTGAGGGGGCAATGGTCTGTGTTTGTGTTGATGGGGGCAATGGGCTGTGTTTGTGTTGATGGGGGATGGAAAATTGGCGGCTTTTGTGTTGATGGGGCAATGGCTGTGTTTGTGAGGGGGCAATGGGCTGTGTTGTGTTGATGGGGCAATGGGCTGTGTTTGTGTTGTGGGGTCAATGTCTTGGTTTGTTTTGATGGGGGCATTGTCTGTGTTGTGTGTATGGGGGCAATGCTGTGTTTTTGTGTTTGAGGGGCATGGCTTGTTGTGTTTGAGGGGGCAATGGGCTGTGTTTGTGAAGGGGGCAATGGGCTGTTGTTTGTGTTTGAGGGGGCAATGGGCTGTGTTTGTGTTGATGGGACAATGGGCTGTGTTGGTGTTGATGGGGCAATGCTGTTTGGTGAGGGGGGCAATGGGCTGTGTTTGTGTTGAGGGGGCAAGTGGGCTTGTTTGTGTTGAATGGGGGCATGCTGGTTTTGTGTTGAGGGGGGCCAGCTGGCTGTGTTTTTGTTGATAGGGGGGCAATGGGCTGTGTTTGTGTTGAGGGGGGAATGGGGCTGTGTTTGTGTTAGGGGCAATGGGGCGTGTGGGGCTCTGTTTTGTGTTGAGGGGGGCAATGGGCTGTGGTTTCGTGTTCGATGGGGGCAATGGGCTGTGTTTGTGTTGATGGGGCAATGGGCTGTGTTTTGTGTTGAGGGGGCAATGGGCTGTGTTTGTTTGAGGGGGGCAATGGCTGTGTTTCTGTGTTGATCGGGAATGGGCTGTTTTTGTGTTGATGGGGCAATGGGCTTGTTTGTGTTGTGGGGCAATGGGCTGTTTTGTGTTGAGTGGGGCAATGCTGTGTTTGTGTTGATGGGGGGCAATGGGCTGTGTTTGTGGTTGAGGGGGCAATGGGCTGTGTTTGTTGTTGAGTGGGGATAATGGGCTGTGTTTGTGTTGATGGGGACAATGGGCTGTGTTTGTGTTGAGGGTGGGCAATGGGCGTCAGTTGGTTTGTGTTGCAGGGGGCCAATGGGTCTGTGTTTGTGTTTGATGGGGGGCAATGGCTGTGTTTGTGTTATTGGGCAATGGTTGTGTTTGTGTTTGAGGGGGCAATGGGCTGTGTTTGTGTTGAGGGGGCAAGGGGCTGTTGTGTGTTGAGGGGGGCAATGGCTGTGTTTGTGGTGAGGGGGCATGGCTGTGTTTGTGTGATGGGGGCAATGGGCTTTGTTTGTTTGATGGGGGCAATGGGCTGTGTTTGTGTTGAGGGCAATGGGCTGTGTTTGTGTGAGGGGGCAATGGGCTGTGTTTGTGTTGAGGGGGGCAATGGCGGTGTTTGTTTTGATGGGGGCAATGGGCTGTGTTTTGTGTTGAGGGGGCAATGGGCTTGTGTGGTGTTGATGGGGGCACTGGGTGTTTGGTGTTGAGGGGGCAATGGGCTGTGTTTGTGTTGATGGGGCAATGGGCTGTGTTTGTGGTGATGGGGAATGGCTTTGTTGTGTGATGGGGGCATGGGCTGTGTTGTTGGAGGGGCAATGGGCTGTGTTGTGTTGAGGGGGGAATGGGCTGTGTTTGTGTTGATGGGGGCAATGGCTGTGTTTGTGTTGAGGGGGGCATTGGCTGTGGTTTGTGTTGAGTGGGGGCCAATGGCGGTGTTTGTGTTGAGGGGGCAATGGGCTGTGTTTGTGTTGATGGGGTCAGGCTGTGTTTTGGTTTGATGGGGCAATGTGCTGTGTTTTGTGTTAGGGGGCAATGGGCTGTGTTTGTGTTGAGCGGGGGCAATGGCTGTGTTTGTGTTGATGGGGGCAATGGGCTGTGTTTGTGTTGAGGGGGTGTCTGTTTGATGGGGCAAGTGGGGCTAATTTGTGTGTTGAAGGGTGGCAATGGTCTGTGTTTGTGTTGATGGGGGCAATTGGGCTGTGTTTGTGTGATGGGGCATGGGGCTGTGTGTGATGTTTTGATGGGAGGTTTCATGGCGAGTGGGCATGGTCGTGTTTGTGTTTGATGGGGGCAATGGGCTGTGTTTGTGTTGAGGGGGGCAATGGGCTGTGGTTTGTTTGATGGGGGCAAGGCTGTGTTGTTGTTAGGGGGCAATGGGCTGTGTTTGTGTTGAGGGGGGGCAATGGGCTGTGTTTTGTGTTGAGGGGGGCAATGGGCGGTTTGTTGTTTTGATGGGGCACTGGGCTGTGTTTGTGTTAGGGGGCAATGGGCTGTGTGTGTGTGGGCAATGGGCTTTGTTTGTTGATGGGGCATGGGCTTGTTTTGGTTGAGGGGCAATGCTGTGTTTATGTTGAGGGGGAATGGCTGTGTTTGTGTTGAGGGGGCAATGGTGCTTGATTGGTTGCGGCTGTTTTGTGATTGGGGCAATGGGCTGTGTTGTGTTGAGTGGGGGCAATGGCTTTGTTTGTGTGAGGGGGGCAGGCTGTGTTTTTGTGTTGTAGGGGGCTCATGGCTGGTTTGTGTTTTGAGGGGGCAATGGCTGTGTGTGTGTGATGGGCAATGGGCTTTGTGTGTTGTGTTGAGGGGGCAATGGGCTGTTTTGTGTTGAGGGGGGCAATGGGCTGTGTTGGGGTGTTGATGGGGGGGCAATGGGCTGTGTGTTTTTGTTATGGGGGCAAGGGCTGTGTTTGTGTTGATGGGGCAATGGGCTGTGTTTGTTGTTGAGGGGCATGGCTGTGTTTGTGTTGAGGGGGGCAATGGCTGTTGTTTTGAGGGGCATGGGCTTGTTGGTTGTTGAGGGGGGGCAATGGGCTGTGTTTTTGTTGAGGGGGGCAATGGGCTGTGTTCGTGTTGGTGGGGCAATGGGGCTGTTGTTGTGTTGTGAGGGGGGCAATGGGCTGTGTTTGTGTTGAGGGGGGCAATATGGCTGTGTTTGTGTTGATGGGGCAATGGGCTGTGTTGTTTGTTGATGGGGCAATGGGCTGTGTTTGTGTTGATGGGGGCAATGGGCTGTGTTTGTGTTGATGGGGGCAATGGGTTGGGTTGTGTTTGAGGGGCAATGGGCTGTGTTTGTGTTGAGGGCAATGGGCTGTGTTGTGGTTGAGGGGGGCAATGGGGCTGTGTTGTGTTGATGGGGTCAATGGGCTGTGTTTGTGTTGATGGGGGCAATGGGCTGTGTTTGGTGGTGGAGGGGGGCAAGGGGCTGTGTTTGTGTTGAGGGGGGCACTGTGGGCATGGGCTTGTTTGGTTTGATGGGGGCAATGGTGCTGTGTTTGTGTTGATGGGGGCAGTGCAATGGTGCTGTGTTTGTGTGTTGATTTGGACAATGGCTGTGTGTTTGTGTTTGCATGGGTCAACATGGGCGTGGTTTGTGTTGATTGGGGGCATTGGCTGTGTTTGTGTTGAGGGGGGGCAATGGGCTGTGTTTGTTTGAGGGCAATGGCTGTGTTTGTGTGAGGGGGCAATGGGCTGTGTTTGTGTTGAGGGGGGCATGGGCTGTGTTTGTGGAGGGGTCATGGTCTGTTTGTGTTTGAGGTGGGGCAATGGGCGGTGTTTGTGTGAGAGGGGCAATGGGCTTTTGTTTGTGTTGATGGGGGCAATGGGCTGGGTGTTTGTGTTTGAGGGGGCATGGGTGTGTGTTTTGTGTTTGATGGGGCCATGTGGGCTGTGTTTTGTGTTGAGGGGGGCAATGGGCTGTGTTTGTGTTGAGGGGGCAATGGCCGTGTTTGTGTTGAGGGGGGCATTGGGCCTGTGTTTTTTGTTAATGGG